>MU226799.1:14544-49654 GCA_018584345.1 Thuja plicata | reverse complement strand
TATCATCTTGAAGAGGATTTTGAGACTAGTTTCTTCATAACTAGTTCTTGAATCGTTCTTCTTGTTCATAGTGTTTCTTGCATTGGGATCCATAACAAATTGTGTGTTTGAGAGAGCACACCCACATGCAATCCAAATAAGAAAATCAAAATGGGTAGATTAGGGTGCAATTCATTTACTCATTTTTAGCTTAATCTGATGTTATTTGGTTTCTTTGTTGTTAGCTTAATCTCTTGCATGCTTTTCTTGTCATGATATGTTCTAACTTTGCATGCTTTTCTTGTCATGATATGTTCTAACCAGCTAATGTTTGCATGTTTGAGCTTGCTCCCAACAGATTAAAGGATTCTGTATACACACCCACCAATGGGATTGGCTTAATTCTTCCATTTATGAATTTTATTAAAATAAAATTTTGAGGGTTTAAGATTCTTCCCTAGTTGAGAAATTGTTTTAAGTTTACAAAATATTTGCATTTATTGGAGTAATTGAAGGAAGGTTGTAAATATGAATCCTAAAATTGCATTAAAGTGGTATCAGAGCCCAAAAGGTCTGGGAAAAAAACTATTTTGTGGGTGTGTGTTTGTCTTTTATATGTTGAAGAGGGAACCTGGATTCCAAGAGAGTAGGCCAAGAGATCAAAGAGGAGAAAGGCCTAAGGAGAGGTACCAAAGACAAGAGGAAGCAAGGTAAAATGAGAATTGCTTGAGAATGAATTTATTTATGAAATAGATGCATGGTGATTTTTAGGGTATGGTTTTAGAAAAGAACAAGACGAAAGAAAAAAATAAAAGATTAGAGGAAATTATAGAAATATTAGAAAGAAAACTAGAGACATATGAAAAGAAGTGGGAGAAAGATATAAAGATGTTTATTGAAATCATAGAGCAGAGATGACCTAATTATGATCAAGTTAAAGATGTTGAAGTAGTGGAAAATGGTGAAGAAAATTTAAACCCTCATGCTGAAGAGATTCAAGAAATTAGGGAAGAACAAAGAGAATCAGGCATAGAAGAGACAAAAGAGGAAGAGTTGATTGAATCTAATGTGAAAGTTGAACCAATTAAAGACTCCATAAAGATGGACATTGTTGAAAAATATTATGTTGAATTATTTGTAGAGATAAACAATGATAATGATAAAATAATAGAGATGGATCATATTTATGATGATAAAGATAGTAAAAGGGAAGAGTTTCCAAAAAGATTTGAGGAGAAAGACTCAAATTTTGTGATTGATTTTGATACTAGTCCAATGATTTTTGCCCATGAATTTGTCATTGTTTTCATTTCAATGTAGGTGATGAAGAAATTAGATTGTAAAGGACATTATTTTGTTCTTAATAGGGTCACATTCTTGAGGAAAAGGATTGAGATACCAAAAGTGAAGATGAAGAGTAGATCTTTGAAAACACACTTCCAAGAGACTTGGAAAAATTTCAAAGTCGGGAGTATGGTGCAGTGTTTGAAATATATTAAGGCTAGGTGATTGAGAGGAGGGGGGTGAATCAAGAACCAATAAAACTTATTCTATTTTATCTTTTATTAGATTTTGTAATCTAATTGCGTGCATGAAACAAAAAAGTAATAAACATCCACAAAACTTGACACAATATTTGGTTACCCAGAAACCTTCCAAATAGAAAGTAGAACTAGGGTGGGGATGGTGCCCACAAGATCTAGTACCGCACTATAAATTTAACCTGTTAAAGCTTATAATTAACCACTTCTAATGGCCTTCCCTATTAGGAGCAATTAGGACTATTAGGTCCACCTTGTGAAAGGATTTGTACAATATAATTAAGTATGCAACTCTGTTAGGAGATTTCTAAAGGACTGTTAAGTCCAGCCGGTTAAAGGATTTTGCTGAAACACCCGTTAGGATGAACCAGTGGATGATCTACTATGAAACTTTGATTTTCTTAATGAGATGAGATCCTTTCAGGTAATTTTGATAACCAAAATGTGATAGATGATTCTCTAATGTTCCTTTTACTATTGTAGCCTCTTAATCAATCTGCCACTTCATATTTGCATATCTTACTTCTGCTATTGCTAATTCACACATTTGGATAAATAAAGTATCTTACATATATATCTTATCCAAATCAATTACCTTAATAATTCGGATTCCATAATACAAATTAATATCCAACAATAATAACTAAGTCGGCCCAATACTGATACTCGGGTCCAGTAATCCACTCAGGTGATATAATGACACTTGGGAAATATGCTAACACTTGGGTGACATAATAATCTCTGGCACTTGGGCTACACTATGTGCTTGGGTCACATTGATCACTCAGAGCTAGTATGCAACTTGGGTAATACTGGTGAATCGGGTGATACTGATTGCCACTATCTGCTCAGTCGACACTGCAACTGCTCGCGCTACACTAGAACTAATCAGGTTACACTTCAAGTTTCTAGCTCAGTCAACACTATAATCATATAAGTGACTAAGTGTTTTGGCACTAATTGACAACATGTATTTCCATAAGGTCTTCAATCTCCCCCTTTGGCATTAGTGGCTAAAAACACTTATCATACCAAAAATTGATCAAATTGTTGAGTCAAAACTCCCCCTTACCATGTGCTTGGGTACTTGCTTAGGTTTTGACAACTGCTCTGCAACTCGGTTTTAACTGACTCTATTTTTTATTTTTCAAAACTATTTTTGATTTTGTGCTATGTATATCTTCCTCTGCTCTTTACATGTATTTCCTCATATATATACATATATCCTATCTTTTCTCCTTGTTTATACATATATTTCCTATCTTTTCCCCTTTTTTTTGACACAAATGCCGAGAAGAATAACTACAAGGTAATACCAAAATATGATAGGAAATCATAATGTACCTTCAAAATTTGAGACAAAGTCTTGTCCCAATTATCTTGCAGAACCTTCAGGATGTGTAGCTCAATCTGAATCTTTGTTGACAACTCCATCATAAGCTCTGCAAATGAAAATTTGTTATCATGTATGAGTGTCTTTGCATGACAAACATGTTTCTACATGACATCCATGTGTGGAAGGAGTTGGCTCTGTATAGCTATAAGGGATTCCTTGTTCTACTTTCTTCCCTTAGTAACTCTGCCTGAAGATCAGTAAGATACTTGGTCTTGACAAAATGTGCTAAGCTAGAACTTGGGTCAAGTGCTAACTGGTTTGCACTTTCCTTCAAATCATTATAGATTTTTTCCGGCTTGTTCTTGAATTCCATGGTAAATTTGGAAGTATCACTCAACTTTACAAATAATGATACAACATTATTCATAGTGGTTTCTATAGAGCTAATGAAATTTGTTATCTTTACCTGATCTATTGTAATTTTACCTGCAACATTCTCTAGAACCCTATTCTCAAATTTCCTTTCAGCCTTTTGTAATAATTTCTCTTGACCATTAAGATATGTGTTGAACTTGTGAACTATGTCAACAAGTTGGTCCATAATACAGTCATTCTCATTGAATTCAATTTCTAGAGAATCAAGAAATATACCTTTGATATCTTTCAGTACTCTATTCCTTTTCTTCTCAGCTCAGATATTCTATTGTCTTGACCTTTTCTTCCACATCTCACCAAGTATATCCATTTTCTCAGCTGTTAGGTTAGAAAGGTCCCAATTAGGAATCAAAATGTCTTCCTCAAGATCAATTTCATTAGTGATTCTTTCTTTACATTCTTTGCACCAACTGTAGAATTTGTATCAGGTGTAGAGACATTAAAAGTATCATTTTGTCACTAAATTTGGCTTGGCCTGGTAGTAGGTAGAGCCTGATGCTCGGTTCCTACTTGACTTGATGTAGATTCTATAGTTTTTTCCTTGCTTGGAGATATGATTTTTTGAATAGGTGATTGGGGAAAGGATGCCATCACTTCTACTACAATTTGTTCAACATTATATTCTTCAATGGTCTAAACCTCAGGTAACCCTTCCTCTTTATCCTACATAAGAGGGTCTATACTCTATTTCTCTGCCTTATCTTCTTCCTTGATTTCAAAAATTGTCTTTCATATCTTTGTTGCGGCCTGCACAACATCCTCTATTTTCTTGTTCTAGATTTGAAAAGTCCTAAACCTTAGACTGTGATTACTCTCATACTGAGTCATAGCATCTTTTGCCTCTTTACTAGTTATAGTAGGAATGAATTGCTTAAAGTTTTCCATTCTGATTTCCTTTTTAATCCATACTACATTACGCCATTGAATTGTGATTTCCTTGAGAAGGTCTTTAGTCATATGGATTTTCAATTCAGATGGATCATTCTTCCATCTTGCCATTTTCTCTACTAATGCATCCTTAATAATCTTCTTCTCATCTTTAGTTCTCATAGAATACTTTAATGATTTTAGATATCCCATACCACTACCTCCTTTCAAATATTTAATCCTCTACTCAAAGGTAGGTGGTGGCTTCTTGAATATGACTGTTTCTTCTTCTTCTTCTTCATCTTCCTTAGGCAATTTCAGTTTTCTTCTAGATCCATTGAAAGCTGGGGTAGAAGCCTTAGGTTTTTCTTGGGGGCTAGCCTCTTCTTCTTAGGAGGATTTTCTTCTACCTCTTCTTCTTCTTTCTTAGATTCATCATCTTCTATTTTTATGTGATCTCCTTTTCTTTCAGTGATTGAAGGAGGAGAGTCAAAAAACTTGCCATATTTCTTTCCAATATTCTCAATTCTCTTCCTTCCTCTCTTTAGGATATTAGGAATCTCAATTTACAAAGATATTATACCCTTTTCTTCTTCATAAGTACCAAAACATGGTGCTTTGGGATCAACTAGTTCATTCACAAGAGCTTTAATTATGTCTCTGGTCTCATCTATGTTAACCTCATATGCAAGAGGTTTCACCCATGCAACCCTAGGCTTGACTGCTTGAATGTTCACTTTGTCATAGTCAACTAGGAATAAAATATCACTCTTATAGTCTTCTACCAATTTTTTAGGGATTCTGTATCTATTCTACATCTTCTCCCTAAAACTCTCAAAGCATGCATCCATGATTCTCTCAAAATTATCTCCTAATTCTGATATGAATTCATTTATCTGATAAACTATGGGTATGTTCTTTTTCCATACAATTGTGCCTTTGGAAGGGAATAAATTATGAATATAAAAGAATATGGATACCAAGAGTGAACTAAAATTACACGGATTGGTCTTGGATTCTTGGATGATCTCCATGTTTTTTCTCAATTGGATGAGCTGCAACTCAGCAAGGTCAAATGAAAGATTTTCCTTGACCACTTTATATGCCAGGTCCATAGCCTCACATGGTACACTTTTTGGTCGGCTAGAACTGTATATCTTGTGTGCAATCACATAAATACCAAAATTCAATTCCATGTATGTGACTCCATTCAATTTCATGCCTCTTCCATCCCACTAGGCAAGAGTCTTTTTGGCAAGGTCATCTTGGGGTAGGGTTTTGGTTGCCTTGGATTTTTCAAGCATTGGGTACCATGTCACATGGTGTACTATTGTCTTAATGATCTTCACTAGTTGATCCAACTAGAGATGCATGTCATGAACATAGATCAGAACAAATCTAATCTATTTTATCTAAAAAATTTGCGGCATATACAATATGTGGGTTAAACCCTTAACTTCAAGGTGTTTATGTTATGGCTTCAATATTCTGTCTACACAATTTTTTTCATATTCTTGATTCATCTTTAGTGTGCCTAGTTGTTGAATGGTGCAATCATATAAATCTCTGATGTCATTAATAAATAGTACCTTTGGAGGAATTTGGGAATGGGTTCCCATCAGATCTGTCTCTTCTAGAATTGTTGGATGAAGCCTAAACTTTGGCGGTTCGCAAAAAGAATTCATCACTAACATCTTAGATCCCTTCTTGACCTTAATACTAGATGAATATGCCATAATTCTTGGAGGATTGATAAAACTTCACTGCAACTAGACCTTTCAAACACAAATTCACTCTGCAATCACTGTAATCTCTTAGTCACTCTGTAAACTATAAACAATAACCCTTCAACTCCACCATTTATGATAAATTTCATCATATATTTTCATTAAATTCCCCGTACTGGGTAGTTGTGACAACTCGGGTAGTTCTCCCCGACTTTCTTGGAAGCTCGGTGAAAACTAACCTCTACATCTACAAAACCATACACCTAACTTAACTCGGTTAAGCCTAAGTAACTTGAATGTAACTGAGATCCTGACTCGGTTAGAACTATAATGTGTCCTACTGTATCAATATGTAGATTTGGACTTTCTAACATGTCTGGAACTGATTTATGATGACTTGTATGCACAGTTCCAGTTGTCTCCTTGCATATTTATTCGGAGATGGTGGATCCACCCAACTCACTATTTTGGGTGCCATTTGATCCTTCATTTTTTTGTTCTAAAATCTTAGAAGACTTCCTTACCCACTACTAACTCATTTGTGTTATGATTTCTTAAAATTTTGCTTTGCCTTTCTCAAAACCAGTATCCACTTTTTCTGTGTTCATGCAATTCTTGCTTAGATGACCAAGTTATTTACACACATAACATCTCTTAGTAGGATCCCTTTTTCTGAAATGATTCTTTGCACAATTTTCACAAATGTTTCCATACTCACCATAATGACAACATCTTCTCCATGTGTTGTAATCCCAACCAAATATTTCTTTAGCTAGTTGTTCATCAAGGTTCCATTTCTTAGTTCTGCACTCGGAAGACTTATGACCTTGTTTGTTAAAAATGAAACATTTTCCTTCAAACTTACGTTTCTCATTGCATTCACTTTCCCTATGTCCATCTTTGTTTCACCTGTAGCATTTACCATTAAAAATTGACTTTCCATTGCACCAACACTTATTTTTTGCGTGCCCTAACTTACCACAATGATTACAAGTAGGTTTTTTGTTCTTTTGAGCTCCTTGCTATGAGGATTCACCTTGTTCAGTATAACCTAATCTAGTCTATCCATTATGTCTGAAGGGAGTTTGGTCTGTCAACTGATCCATGCTTACCCGTGAATTCATCATGCTCTCATTGGTTTTCTTTTCACTATTGAGATCATTCTGCAGTCTTTCATTTTCAGTCCTTAGATTGATAACTTCTTGATTTGAACTATTGAGTTGATTTATCATATCTAATTGCTAAAGTGACAAATGATGGATTTCTTTTTATTTTTCCTCTAATCTTGTACTTACCAATATTTTATCTTCTTGTGTCATTTATCTATCATTTTATGCTTGGTTCCTTTGTTCCATGACTTCACATATTCTAATTGAATGAATTTATTTTTCTCTCTTCAACTTTCTGACTTCCTCATGTAAATTGAGATTCTTTGCAAGTAGGTCTTCAATGGATGCATAAACTTCTTCATAACTTATTTGTTTTCATAAATCTTCAATTCTTTCTTCTATGTAATTTTTATCATTCATTTTCACTGCTAAATATTTTCTTCTTTTCATGGAATGGCAGAGATGCTCCTTGAGTTTTCTGATTTGATCCACGACCACTTGTATATCTATATTTTTATCTTCAATGGATTTCTCTAGTTTATATATTTCCATTTCTTCTAATCTTTGCTCAAGCGGTTAAACTTCTGATAAGAGAACCTTTAGAAATGATAACAATTTTTGGAAATATGTTGAGGCTAGGTTATTGAGAGGGGGGTGAATCAGGAACCAATAAAACTTATTCTCTATTATCCTTTATTATATTGTCTAATCTAATAGCATGCATGAAACATAAAAGTAATAAACATCTACAACACTTGACACAATATTTGGTTATCTACAAACCTTCCAAATAGAAAGTAAAACTGGGGTGGGGATGGTACCCACAAGATTTAGTATTGTAGTATAAATTTAGCGTATTAAAGCTTACAATTGACCACTTCTCATGGCCTGCCATGTTAGGAGCAATAAGGACTCTTAGATCCACCAAGTGAAAGGATTTGTACAATACAATTAAGTATGAAAGTTTGTGAGGAGATTTGTAAAGAACTGTTAAGTGCACATGGTTAAAATATTTTTCTGATACACATGTTAGGATGAACTAGTAGATGTTCTACTATGAAACTCTGATTTTTTGAATGAGATTCTTTGAGATAAAACTGATCACCTGAATGTGATAGATGAGTCTATGTTGTTCCTTTTACTATTGTAGCCTCTTAATCAATCTACCACTTCATATTCGCATATCTTAATTTTGCTATTGCTAATTCACACATTTGGATAAATAAATTATCTTACATATATATCTTATCCACTCAGATGATATACTGACACTCAGGCAATATGCTGACACTCGAGTGACATAGTAATCTCTAGCACTCAGGATACATTGTGTGCTCGGGTCACATTGATCACTCAAAGATAGTATGCAACTCAGGTAATACTGGTGACTTGAGTGATACTGATTTCCACTATCTTCTCAGTCAACACTACAATTGCTCATACTACACTACAACTACTCAGGTTGCACTTCAAAGTGCTATCTCAGTCAACACTATAATCATATAAGCAACTAAGTGTTTTGGCACTAATTGACAACATGTCTTGCCATAAGGTCTACATGCAGGAGCACCTATTCATTGGATGTCTCATGGAGAATTTCATATTTTACATTTTTTCCAATATGGTTTCATTATTATGTAATTTCCTAAAGAATATTTGGAATCCATTCAAACCATTTTGTAAGCCTATTAAAGCCATTAAAATCATAGTGACCTATAAGGTTATGGTAGAGTCAAACATGGTAAAACCACTCAAATGTATCCAAATATAATGGAATTGATGTAATTATAATCATTAAAATATTTTCAGAAAATTTTAAATTTTTAGGAAAGGTTTGAGGATATTTGAGCAATAATTGTAAAAGTTGTTCAAAAGTTGTCAAAATTGTAATGACAACTTTTACAACTTGGTGACAAGTTTTTAAAAGTTTTTAAAAAGTTGTTAATGGGTAGTTTTAGGTTGTGTGGATGAATTATTATGATTTTAAATTATATAAATTTGGTCTCCAAAACATGAAATTGTAATTTGGAGGATTTTGAAGAATAATTTGGAATGGAAGAAAACTTATTTTTGATGTTACATATTTCAATTTTCTGATTATTTTTGCTGTAAATTATCTGATATTTTGATTAATTAGAACTAATTTTAAATGATACATACCTGAAACTTACATTTTTAGAAATTTATATGAGTTATCTTTTATTTGGTTGATTTTCATTATGTTTTGAAGTAGTTATAGCCCTTTTGGTACAGATTGGTTCAATTCTGTCATAATATGAGTAGTTTTGACAAAAATGCAATAACTTTTGTTTCATTGGTTTGATTTGGCTATAACTTGGGCAAAATGATTTTAATTCGATGTTATTGATTCCAACCATTGGGATTGGCTTCATTATTTCATTTATTAATTTTATTAATAATTTTTTGAGGGTTTCAGATTCTTCCCTAGTTGAGAAATTATTTTAAGTTTGTAAAATGTTTGTATTTATTGGAGTAATTGAAGGAAGGTTGTAAATGTGAATCCTACACTTGAATAATATAGTAATAAAAACAAGAAATTCATTAAGGATAGGTAGATCAACATTATAGATAGCCTTACACAGGCAAGACAAAATTGAGGATCCAAACACCAATTCTCTTTGGTCATTCTTGGGTAGACTCCCACTCAAGGACAAGGTTGTTGTTGATGCATTAAGAACATTAATTGAAAAGTTTTGGCATGAAAACACAAGGGTTTGACCCAACCAAAGAGACGTTGTTAGGAGGAGAATCAGATCTACAAATCATATTCCACATCCAAAATACTTTTTGGATATGAAACAAACACAATTTTATGAAAGATTCCTTCAAAGAGTTCCTCAAATTAAAATTAGTCAAATATTTTTTGAAATGGAAAAACCCTTTTACATCAAGATTAATCATGCATGCACCACATGTTGTTTCAAGGTACATATTGAATTTTTGATACATTATGATATATATTGTCATGTTTGGTGTACTTTGCACACTAACACTATTTTCCAGGAATGTGGTCTTCAAGCACCTCCTACAGAGATTTTAAGTCAAGTGTATTATGCAATCAAGATGATGGTTTCATTTATTATAAGATTATGTGTTTGAATAGATCTTGTAGTGCATGTGGTGGTATGAGAAAGTTTCAGATATGTCACCATCTAGAGAGAACAAAAGAGATTGTAAATACACTGATTTCTTTTGGAAAATACAAGACAATAACTTATGGTCTAAAATATGGAAAAGAACTTAAGAGGTGTGAGTTAGTGAAAAATGATATGTGCGTAGCTGATTTTATGAAGATTTTTCAAGAGAAACTAGTTTATGAGCACATATGTCATTCACATAGAGCTAGGTGGTTGGATGAGCAATTCAAGATATGTAAGGACACCTTTACCCTTGGTACTATTGTCTCCATTGTTGATTTTGCTGATATTATACACTTAAACCTTAGAATGAAGTGCAATAATTGTATTACCATTCTATACAAGTGATGATATTTGTACATGTATCATTCTTATATGCACATGATAACACAGATGCAGATAGAAAGGTTTTAAGAGAGTATCACTTCTACATCAGTGATGATTGCACACATTCATCAGAGTTTGTGTGATTTTGCTTCAAAATTTTCTATGAGAATTTAAGGGAAAGACGTATTGAGAACAACCAACACATAATATGGTCAGACAATTGCACCTCACAATTCAAGAATGCAAGGATGTTCTATTGGTTGAGTAGGATGAATGTGACAAGTGGCGTTCACATTTTTTGGAATTTCACCGAGGTGGGGCATGTAAAAGGAGAGCATGATGGCATGGGTGGATTTGTAAAAAGAGCTCTTGCTAGAGAGGAATTGAAGTATGAAGGTGGTGCAGATTTAATAAATGTAGAAAAAATTATGTGATGGTCCAACTCTACTATGGGAATAGGTAATGAAGGTAAGTCTATGGTTTAAAGATTTTTTTGGTTGATAGGTGAGTCTAACATTGAAAACTATTTAGATTGTTGTACACTTACAGGATCAAGTGACAAGCACTCATTTAGAAGTTCAAATGCAACATCACTAGGTATTTATACTAGATTAATGGCATGTTTTTTATTTTCTTGTATGAATTTTGCATAGGAGGAATGTGAATCAAAAGAGTGGGTTGACGAATGGTATTATAAACCTTTGCAACCACTTGATACATATCAACATCCTAGAGCACTATAATTGAGCTAGTTTGAAGCATCAACATATTTTGATCACATATCTGACCTAGCTGAACTAGGTAATTTCTTAATTTATTCTTCATTTTGAGATGAAATATTTTGAACCTAATTGAACTCATTTTATTAGGTGGTTAAGTGTTTAGGGTGTTAACTTATCCCTCTATAAATTTTAGGCCATGTATATGTAGTTTTTGCAGATGAGAACAATCAAGAAGGGACTGATTACTTTTTGTGTCAATGTATTGAGGGAAAAAAGAAATTGACAAATACAATCATTGATGGAGAGGGTATTAAGTACCCAGTAGGATCTATTTTTGTGACAGGGACATGGCTTAGAGGGTACACTATCAAAATATAATGTGTTCTTTTTTTACGACTTTGAATTACACTTTATATGTTGAATTTTCTATTAATTTATGCTTCTATGAAATGCAGGCACCCTATCAAAAAATATAAGAAGTGGTTGTTTGAGGACTATGAGACACGTAGAGATATTTTGCATTACTCAAACCTTCTTGTGGTAGACCTCGTAAGAAGAATTTATGGAAACTTCGTGAATCTGAACATGAGGCAATACAAGACACAATAAGGGTTATATCTGATCTAGAAGGTTTGCTCAATTAGTTTTGGGCCATCATGAAGAATCATTCTACAAAATGGTAGAATTATTTTGACAATTTTGTAAATAAATTTTGTGAAATAATTTGTTGACGGGTCTTTGTGACCGGGTCCGCCAATGGATGTAAGTTATCATCGGGTACCGGGGTACCGGCCAACTTTGCCTTAAAGGTTGTTTGGGGAAATGAGATTCCCTAGGCCTTCAAGCACATGAGAGTTGGGTCTCAACAGTGTGGGAGCTTAGTTGGGAGTGTGACTATTTTATTCTAGGGGATAGCTGGTTATCTTGGCTCGTATTCTCTAGGAATTTAAGTTAGTGGGGTTTCCTGCAAGCATTCATTAACTTTACCAAATAAACTTCAAAAGATATTGCAGAATTAGGAATATTTTATCTACCTATAGTCATGCCAAACATTTGAAACATTAACCAAGATCTAACATGCTACACTAAATACTGAAGAAATAGGGAACCATCAGTTCATATTAAATCAATAGCGGAGGAGAAGAAGGTCGTTAATCTACTTAAAATATCAGAGAAAGGGACATGAAGAACATGGAACATAAAATACCATTAGCTCGGAGATCAGAATGCTAACAACATCATTGATAGAATCCTTCCTTCTTCATTAACGAGTTTCTAGAAAACACTGGTGCGTACAACAATGGTGGCTCTAAGGGAGAATTTAACTACTGAAAGCTTCTAAAAGCTAAGGAGCATTGAGCTCTACAACTAAGAACTGAAATAACTGAAATGCTATTAGCTATGGACTGCAAAATCATCAATTTCACCAACCCTTGGAATGAGGTTGGACTTATTATTTATACACAAGTTTTGACCTAAAACTAACCTAACTTATTTTACACTTAACAATATAATATTATTTTTGGTGGCCGGTACTACCTTCGCCATGCTACAAAAGACCTCGAGATGGAGAAGGTATGATATGTCAGAAGAATAAGACAAGAAAAGGGGAGTGGAAGAATCGGCCTTGAGAAGAGAGCCGAGAGGAGAGAAGAAGAAATATGATCCCCCAGGGATTGAGGCTACATGCCTCATTAATGGAAAAGTGGCTCCCTATCTTTGATGCACCAGGTGTTACATTGGAACAACGCCTTGGGAAGACCACCTATCAGAACCTTCTTGTCAAGCTGACGTGCCTTGTTGTGGTTACCTTCTTTCTGACATCTTTATTAAGTGCCTTGAAAGTGACCGGTCAGCTTTGGGAACCAGGACACGGGTCACTTTAAAGAATTCAAAAATAATAATGGATCCGGGACTCCGGGATCTAGAAGCTTGTACCTCCAAAGAATAAAGAATGCAACCGATACATGGTTGATAGAATTCTCTAGACTCTTGAGAACCTTTATTGGTTCTTCAAGGTCTCTAACACCTGGCTTATGCCCTCTTTTTCTATATCCTTAATACTATCCCATTGATTGCGGACAGCTTCCAATTTCTCCTCAACATCTTCAGCCGCATTTCAAAACTTATCCACCATCTTGATGGTGTCATGCGACCAGATCATTATCTTAGATAGTCTAGATAACCTGTCCTGGTCAAAATCTCTGGCAGGTGGATACAGGAACTCCATCCATTCATCAAACTTTTTGAGGACGTAGTCCTCGAGGGTACACATTCCAGTGGTGAAGGGATCAACTTGCGATACTCCAGCCACAAATGATTGAAACAGGCCCAAGGGGTACTGAGCTACTTTCACTTTCTCTTTCAAGGCCTTAACCAGTTCCTTGCATACCTCAATCTAGAGGATGAGTCTGGAGTAATGGGCCTGGAGGGAATCATATGATTTGTCTCCCAAAATCCCTGCCTCTGTGGCAACTTCTTCTCCTATGTTGCGAATTTCTTCCAGCCTGGCCTTCCGCTTTTCATACTTCACTAGATCTTGCTCCCATATAACAACAGAGCCATTTTCCTAGCTGAGAAGGGTGTCAACCCAATTAAGGTCTAGGAGGGACACCACTAGAAATTTCCTCATGGAAGCTAATTTCTTGGTGGCCCACCCATCTAGAGCTTGTGCCTTCTTCTTCATGATCCGAAGAGAATCCATGTTGCCCTGCACAAGCGGCAATCTGGAGAAAGGGGTTCCTAGGTGGATCTCAGCCAAAGGTTGTTTTATCTCTACCAGAAGTGTGAGGAGATTGGCATTAGTCTCCCTTTCTTCCTTCAACTTCTGGCCCTGCTTGATATATCTGTCCTCTCTTGCTTTTGTGGCCTCCCTTAGCAAGTCTAGTTCACCTTGCTTGTCTCTTCTCCCAGTGCCACTTCTGTGATGCTATAGTCCTTGGGCCTTATGGCTGCTGCATCTGCACCTGGAGGGGGTGTTGTGATAGTCAAAAATGTGTTTCCCATTGGCCCAATCCAGAGAGTATGGATTGTCTGTGCTTTCTTGGGTTTATGAGCTTCCACATTTCTGGCCATCATTTTGGCCAAAGAGAGTGGAGTGCCTGATGTGACCGCCGGGGCCTTTCTTTTCTTTGATTCTACTAGCCATTGGGGCAGCTGGGATGGCTTCACTGTTAATATCTGTGCATTGGAATTCCCTTCAGAATCAGGTGGTGTGTTCCTAGAATTTACATTATCTTCGAGCTCCTTCTCCTTCTCTTGCTCTTGTTCCTTTTCCTGTTCTCTAGAACATTCAGTATTTTCTTCCATTCTGGCATCTTCTATGGTGATATCCAGAACTTTTTCTCTGGTCTCAATATTTCTTGTATCTTTGGGGACTTCCTTGTCCCTCCTGGCGTTAGCTAATCCTGCATTTACATTGTCTGAGACTTCCTGATCAATTTGTTGCTGCTATTCTTGGGCTTCATTAGCATCCTTTGTTGGAACATTTTCCTCCATCAGAATATCCTCTGGGGGTGGGTGAGGTCTCTGGCCAAAGTTTAATAATGCAGCTATCATTACTACCTCACCAAATGTGCTCTAAGGAACCTGATCACCCAGAGTATCCAAAGGCATCTAGAACACAATGAAAGGGGGCACAGTTGATCCCGTAGGTCCGGGTTCCCCAACCATCGACTTCTCATCTATGCGCTACCTTGGTGTATCTTTGGTCTCTTGGGCTGGTGTCTTCTCCTTATCTTGAGTAGAAATTTCTTCCACCGCTTGACCTATACCTTGATGAAGGTCCATGAGCTCGTCTACTGATAAAGTGTCATCAAAGTCATCATGCAGGGGTGAGGAGTCAAAAATATTTTCTAGTTTGGGAGAATCCAAACTAACATCAACTGGTGGAAGTTTTGGCATCCCAGGGCTGGTGGCTACGCTTGGTGTAGGGTTCACCTTCTTGTTTTTCTTTCTTGTCAGTAGCACCCTGGTCTCCAGAATGCTAGTAGACTCTGCCTCAATGAAAGTTTGTCTGCTCATCATCGCAGGCAACGACATGGATCCTGTCGGGCGAGCATAAGCCATTGGAGTCACAAGGAGGTTGGAAGATATATGTGTGCTTATTTTTTGGCTGACCAACCTTTCTCTTTGCTCATGCTAGGTCTGGGGGTGATGGAAGATGGAGAAGGTCCGACACTGGCAGAGGAGGGAGTGGCCCTATGAACCATTGGTTTCTTCCGGGTGCTTTTAGGACATGCGCAGGAAAAATATTGGTGACTTGCCTCCTAAATAGGGTGACATACACCTTCAATTGTTAATTCTTTAGGGGTGGCCCAGTCCACCAGAAGGAGATCTAAGTTTTCTAACCCTTGTCCCTTGTATGTTGGGTCTTCCAATGAATCGTCATCTAAAAAGCCCTTCAGAAAAGTCTAAAGGTTGAGCGCCTACATGAGTCCCTTGCTCATCCATGAATGTTGTCAGGCCCGGAGATCAAAACTATCTTGGCAGTCCACCCAAAAATATTCAATATCTACTTCATGCGGTGGGGATGCCTGGGGAAGTGTTGTGGCAATCTTTCCTAGAGGATCATAGTTTTTCGTAGCGTGGTGGAATTCCACCAGCCATAGGCTTTTCAATTCATTATCTGCCTCCCTTGCCGCAGTAAGGCTACATGTATAATTACCGCATGAAAATGGGAATGGGACATTGATGACCTTCTTCAATGTAAAGAAGGTGTGTAGATCCATCATCTATTGGCAGAACTCCAAAAGAATAATTTTGTCCCCGCAATACCGGGGAAGAAGATGGGGCTTCCTGGAGAAGCGGTTCACCCAAATGTAAGTGTGGTGCTAAAACTGAATAAAATAGTGGCCATAGGTGCTGACCAAATTCATCGCCTCCTGCAACAATCGGTACCGAGAGTCTCGGGTAAGTGTTAGGATGTTATGGTAAATGAAAGCATCATTTACTTGACATAAATTTGGGAAGC
The DNA here is from genome assembly GCA_018584345.1 of Thuja plicata. Lineage (NCBI taxonomy): Eukaryota > Viridiplantae > Streptophyta > Pinopsida > Cupressales > Cupressaceae > Thuja > Thuja plicata. The sequence goes on along the minus strand of MU226799.1, from coordinate 33,481 downwards.
TGAATTCCCATTTTATTTGGGGATAATGATCCCATGGTGTTACTTGGCCCAGCCTATTTCCAAGTTCTCCAACTATTCCCAAACCTGGAAAAGTCAGTCTTTGTTGGGATAATACCCATAGCACATATGATGTCATGTAGAACTTTGAATGTTGGATGACACCCTTCAACTACATGTCCACGTGATTTGATATGATGGCCGCCTAGTTGAAGGTCTGACTATGAGTGATGATATAGTAAAGAAAGTAGTACATCCATGCCAAGAAATCTTGGGCATGGGGCAATCTGAAGATCCTGCACAAGAATACAATGCCCACCTGAATAGGCTCTTTGAACTCCCCGCAGGGAATTTCCATCTTCATCCTCCTACAATCCCTCTTTGGGGACTTCACCTAGTGGCTATTGAGATATTTCTGGGAGATAAGGGCAGTATCCTCAAACTCCTACAACATCTGGACCCAATTTTGGATAATGGATCCATTGAACTATGGGATCCCCAGCCCTGAGGAAAAATTTGTTGCGTCTAGGGTGACAATTGTTGCTGGGTACTATAATGGCCAGGGATCTAGAAGCAGAACAGCCTGAGTAGGTGCATTGTACAAAGTTGCTAGCTGGAGTATTAACTTTGATTATTGCACCGAACAAGGAAATTTTGTTTCCTTAATGATGTCAGAGGCGGCTAGCTAAGTGGCCAAATTGTCCCCGGTGGCCTTCAACCTGTAGATGGCTTGGATCAAGCCTTGCATTTCAGCCCAAAGTTTGGGCTCCATGTCTATTATTTCTTGAACCTTGGAATCCACCTTGGATCCCATGAGAACACCCTCCTTCAGGTATTTGGAGGTGAGTGGCAGCTTTTCCAGTAACTTTTCAGCCTTGGTCTTGGTGGCCGCCCAGGTGGAGGTGGTAGGTAGCTCCAGGCTATCAGGAGGGGTGATTACTTCAGACACCTTGATTATATTATCCACAACCTATAAGACCGGAGAACCGTTAAAATATGGTATACATAAAAGAATATTAGGAACCCCAGGGAATTTGTCACCACCCTGCACTTGTCCAACAAGTGTTAATACATACCAAAAATCTTGAAATACTTGAAATAGACATAAGTAGGACTCCGTGGTGTTGAACCAAGTGAAAGGAGGGAATGAAAGACAAGGGATTTCTCAGGACCTAGAGTTCAGATAAGCTAGTCGTTACCATGTTGATGTGACCAAAAGGAAACTATACTCAGTTGACGTGGGTTGGCATGTGGTCACGTGACAGGTGATGTAAAGGCATTAACGGTGACAAGTGGGCTAACATAGGGTAAAATTGAATGCCAGATGGGACATGGTTTGAATGCTCACTCGTGGGAAATTAATCCTTCCATTAAGGTGATGAGACAGAGGAGAGAGAAAGTTGCCATGACTCGAACCAATGAGGTACCAAGTTTAAACCGTGGTGACCCCATCTCAACGAGCTCAGTATGGTGAGAGAAAACACATGAAAGAGAATGATGAACTCATTAGTTTAGAGGGATACACACAATATATATACATAAATTCATAGAGGGTCAAAGTCTAAAACATATATACATTAAAGTACACAACATTTACAAGCTTTTTATAGATTTATACAGTATTTACATAATTACACAAGCTACCTTAAGATGATGTACATCATATACATTAGTTTACAACTACACAGAGGGAGGACAACCCTCTAGCAGAGTCAACCCACAACTGGGAGGCAAACCAAAAACAAAAAACACAAAATATGCACCAGCGAGACCGAACAAAGTGAGGAACAAAAACAAAAGAAAACTACAAGAAAAGGACAGTAGGAAACCAGAGGAAAAAATGAGGACCTACCTAGAAATTCTAAGAATAGTAGGGGAGAGGCACACCAGGAGCTCTTCTGCAACAAGTTATACTCTCAAACAATCACGAATAGACACCTCAAATCAACTAGTAATTGACCACTAAGAACATAACAACTTGCAACTTAATCACAGTTTAATCGCCTAAGAATCACTCTAAATTCTCTAAGTGTTTTTAATTGTGGTAACTATGAAAGTGATGGGTAATTTCCATTTATACTCTTAGGGTAAAAAAAAGTTACACTCTCCTCCACAAACTTTGGAACATGCAAACCTCCAGACTCCGGGCCCGGGGATTCCAAGCAACCATACCTTCTTGCAAGGAGAAGACATCATGGCAGAGAATCCCAGAGTCCAAAATCTGGCTCTGGAAGGAACAAACTCTGGGACCGGGTCCTAGAGACACAAGAAGCCAAAAGAAGAAAGAAAACAAACCTCATGGGAGGAAAAATCCTGGAGAGGAAAATGAAGAAGCAAAGAAAACAAGGCAAGAGCCAAAGCGAAAAGAGGGGACCCAAAATTTTGCACACAAAATGTAGGGATGAGTATGCAAGGCATAACATAATCTAACTTCTATTTTTTGTAAAAATTAATGAATATGAATTGGTCTACATGCATATTTGGAGACCACATTTGGTATATTGAAAGAAGATCAAATTGTATACAAAAGTGGCTATGGGTTGATTTGTATATAACGAGGGGCCACATTTTGTATAGTTTACTATGTACTAGATTTAACTAAGAGAATATGAGTGAATTACAATTCATTATAATTATAACAATGGATCATGCAGTGGATATCTCATGTTTCTCTAAATTATAATAATGGCTCATGTGTAGTATTTATGTATGTATGTTCATTTTCATATTATGTATTTATGTATGTATCTTTTTCATATATTGTATATATGTATGTATGTTCATTTTTATATTATATCTTTTCCATGTGTTGTATGTATGTATTATTTTCATACTACATATTTTTCATGCATTGTATGTATGTTCTTTTGTATCTTATATCTTCATCATGTGTTTTCATGTGTAATAGACCTAATCTTTTCCAAAGCAAGTACCTTTTAAAAATATTTTTTCAAACCAAAGTAATATGCATAATCTACAATTAAAGTTATGGTGTTATATGTTATACTTTGTGGACGTTTGAATTGTTTTACTTCTATTGCTTCCCAATTTGGCTTAGTGCACCTTGGGAACACTTTGGTCTGGCTTGCGCCGAAACATTATTGATTCTTCGCAAGAAAAAAATGGTCTCCTCTAATATTTAACTGGCCAACTGGAGCTGATAGAGCTGAGGGTTTGGTCCCATGATGAATAGTTTGAAAGATGCACCATTGAGAAACTTTCAATTGAGTAACAATGCAACTTTTTGCACCAACCAAGATCGGGTCACGAAATGGGATCTGAGTGGAATCTCTTAGAAATGAGATACTTTCTTGTATGCCTTCCTAAAATGGACCTTGTGCACTTCACAGATCTCTAATATCTCTCACAAGGTCTGAGATATGGCTCTCCAAAAATTACTGCCCAATTTGGCTTAGTGTACCTTGTGTACACTTTGGTCCGACTTGTACCAAAATGTTCTTGATTCTTTGCAAGAGAAAAAAGGTCTCCCCTAGCCTTTACCAAGAAAATAGGATCTGATGGAGCTAATGGTTTGGTCCCACGATGAACAATTTGAAAGATACACCATTGAGAAACTTTCAACTGAGCAACAATGCAACTTTTTGCACCAACCGACATTGGGTCGCTAAATGGAATCTGAGTGGAATCTCCTAGAATTGAGCTACCTACTTTTAGGCCTTCCCAATATGGTCCTTTTTCACTTCACATATCTCTAATATCTCTCACGAGGTCCGAGATATGGCTCTCCAAAAATTGTTCCCCAATTTGGCTTAGTGCACCTTGGCAACACTTCGGCCCGACTTGTATTGGAACATTCTTGATGATTTGCAAGAAAAAAAAGGTCTCCCCTATTTTTTACTTGGCAAACTAGAGCTTATGGAGCAGATGGTTTGGTCCCATGATGAACAGTTTGAAAGATGCACCATTGAGCAACTTTCAACTGCGCAACAATGCAACTTTTTGCACCAACCAAAATTGGGTCACCAAATACAATCTGAGTGTAATCTCCCAGAGCTGAGCTATGTGCTTTTAGGCTTTCCCGAGATGGTCCTTTTGCACTTCATAGATCTCTGATATATTTCACCAGGTCTGAAATATGGCTCTCCAAAAGTCATTGCCAAATTCGGCTAAGTGCACCTTGGGAACAATTTGGTCCGACTTGCGCCAGAACATTCTTGATGCTTTGCAAGAGAAAAAAGGTATCCCATATAATTTAACCAAACAACTAGAGCTGATGGAGCTGATGGTTTGGTCCCATGGTGAACAGTTTGAAAGATGCTCCATTGAGCAACTTTCAACCAAGAAACAATGCAACCTTTTCCACTAATGGAGTTCGGGTCACCAAATGGAATCCAAGTGGAATCTCCCACAACTAACCTACATTCTTGTAGGCCTTCCCAAGATGGTACTTTTTCACTTCACAGATCTCTGATATCTCTCATGAGGTCTGAGGTATGGCTCTTCAAAAATTGCTGCCAAATTTGGCTTAGTGCACCTTCATAACACTTGGGTCCGACTTGTGCCAGAATGTTCTTGATGCCTCAGAAGCCAAAACAGGTCTCCTCTAGCATTTACCCAGTCAACTGGAGCTGATGGAGCTAACAGTTTGATCCCATGATGAATGGTTTGAAACAACAATAATGAAAAAGTTGCATAGCAACTTTTAAAAGTTTCTCGACAACATCTTTGCAACTTTTGAAAATGTTGTAAAATGGTTCTATTAGGACCTCTAGACCAATTGAAAATACTTAGAAGACCCTTAGATCCTATAGTAGGACCTTTATTAGACCAATTTAACATCAAAATAAATGGATTGACTTTACAATGAGACCAATCTAATCAAAATAAATGTTTGATCTCTAGGATCTAACCATGATTACAAATATGTGAAGATGAACCCATGAAGACTCCTATTCATGCATGTTGTTTCTTGGATTCCTTTCACCAAAGACCCCTATAACTTCCCAGGTATACCCAAGGAACATTATATGTTTGAAGTTACTCAAGGGGCTCAAAATTGTATAAACATCCCTACATCTATTGTCCAAGAACAAAAACCAAACTCTCATACTCTATATTTCAGTCACAAAAAACTTACAAAAACAAAAATAAATTCACTTAAGTCATGGAGTGCATACATATAGAGCATGGAAGATACAACTAAATACGATGCAGAACATCAAGCATTCATTCACTTAAATCATAAAATTTCTTATGTCCTAGAGCAAACATGTAGTACATACATTATGAAGCATAGACACAAATTCACTTAAGTCATTCATGTAGGTCTTACGCATGAATCTAGGTTATGAATCATATACATGAATATACATGAAGTAAACATACAAGTACATTAATTTATAGAAGCACACATGCATATACGTAATTCATGTAAAACAAGAGTACACTTAAGGTATAAACATCAAACCAACAAATTCAAGGATCAAATTTGAAGTTTCATATATAACAAAATGAACAATAATAGCATACATATAAATACATGGCGTACACCCCAAATCCATAATATATTTATAAAAATGTGACATCAACTATGTACAAGTTGATATATACAATGTGCATACATTACGCACACACACAGACACACACATACAAAGTTTGGTCATTTAATGACCAAAACTAGATCTATACAATGTCTTGATATATTTATGACTGTGGTGGATCATCAAAATTGAACTTCTTGACAACAACATTTGGGTCACTAAGTCTCTACACAAGAACAATTCAAATGTTAAGCCATATATCTTATCTCAAAATAAATAAACATTGGGTTGTAATTTGTTGATAGTTGAATTATTGATTACCTCATCTCTTTCTCCTATGCTTTGGTTGAATGATAAATTAAATGGGCTCCATTGTGGGTGAGAGGGACTCCTAGAAAAATGGTGAGGTAGAGGAAGTACAGGCAGTGATGAAGGGTCCTATAAAAAGAAAAAGAAATTATATAAAATACATGTTATAAAAAAAAGACTAAAAAATAAAAAATGCATGGACTAAAAAGAAAATGCATACAATAACATGAGTTGGAACTCTTGTGCTGGAGGGAGCCAAAACCATTGATGAATCACTTTGGACATTTTCCTGTATGGTAAAATAGAAAAGATGTTATAGTCGAGAAATACTAGATAATGCAAAAAATGTTTACACTAGATAATACAAATTCATACTCAAGCCTCAACTGGATCTCCTACGCTTGGGATGAATGATAAACAAAATGGGCTCCATCATGGGTGAGAGGGAATCCAAGAAAAATGGAGAGGTAGAGGAAGGACGGGCACTCCTAAAGGGTCCAATAACAAGAAAAATAAATAATAAAAAATACATGTTATAAACAAGAAATACTAAAAAATAAAAAATGGATGGACTAAAAATAAAATGCATACATATCATAATCTTAGATGGCGCTACAATACTCATATGAGGATTTGACTCATCTGAGGCAGTTATGACTAGATCTTGTATGAAAAGTCATAGAAAATGACATACTAATAGAGGAACAAAATTTCTAAAATATTTTGAACAAACAAGAATGCAATTGAAAGTAAATATGAAAACATGTTACCTCCTCCCTCTCCTGAACATCAACAGTGTTTGGTGCATTAATTATTTTAGTGAAACTCTATTGATTCTAAATGTATATAATAAACAAGTCATTTGCATTCATCGATATAGACTACATTGAAATTTTCATCATACATTCCAACAATATACTTAAATTGGACTTAATTACCTTTTTTGTTTCACTATCCCGATGATTTATTCCTCTTTCCTAATTACCTCGTGCTTGGTGGGGTAGGCTAACAAAAACAAAATTAACGTAAGAGAAATAATATGATACTGTATGGGTTCAATTAAAAATATAAACAAGATGTGCGCAAAATATGATACCAGAAAGATATGTAAGCCAAAGTCAATGACAGAAAGGCTGACATCATCAATCTGAGAAATCTGAGCCCTTAACAAGCTGTATAAAACACCAAATAAATATATAAGCAATAGTTTACAATCAAGATTATAATTCACTTGAATTCCACAAATGCTTATGCTCCACAACTCTATTATCACAATTTTATAAAAAAAAATTATGAGCCATTATTACAATATAAAAATGTTCTCTTCTTTCACACACAAGAATATTCTTTAAAAATTTGTAGTCATAGTTAGAAAAGGATGGTCCAGATTGTATTCATGGAGGTCATAGGTTAGGACCACTTTTGCAGCAGGTAATAGGACTGTTGGAGCCTGGCAGTGAGTATTATTTAGTGTGTTTACCCTTAGCATGAGGGTATTTTGAGTTCTATTAGGTTGAGAGTAGGTGGAATGGGAAGTGATGAAAATATTTGGGGTGCCTATGAACCTAGGGTGTAGAGGGGTTCTTTTCTATGGTGAAGATATAGAATAGTATATGGGGATTGTCCTAGTATGACAGCGAAATGCCAGAGAATAGAGTTTACTAAACTAGCAAATGAATGTGTTTTGAGAGATAGGATAAGGACCTTGTGATTATTTGAGGGGTTCTTTGGGTGTCTTAGAAGTTATATGTTGTGAGTCTTCATAAGACCATGAAGGTTTATTGAAGGATTGAATACATTCACAATCATTGAACAATCAGAGATTGTATTCATGATTTTGATCAAGAAATAAGAGTAAAAGAATGATGGTTGGATGTTCTAGATGATGTTCAAGGTCGATTCAGAATCCAATAAGTAGTTGGTTGGGTTATGAGTCTATGTATGAGTTCAAAATTGGTTGAATTGAGTCCAAGGGTGGAGGGTGGGAGTTCAAATCAGTTTGAGTCATGATGGCTAGAAAAGGAAGTGAAATTGCTCAAAAGTATGATGTCTAGGTTACTAAAAGCCAAGGATCTCTATTGAAGCCTTTGTGTTGAACCTAATTATTTGAGGGAGTACCATCCTTTTATGAATTCCTTGATTTGAATTATATTAGAACAAATTCTTTAACCATAAAGAAATAGAAAACAAACATACACTAATTCTTTGACCACACTAAGTTACCACCATACAAATTAGTAAGATATGATATTATGAAAACAACATATTATTATATTTTATGAATATTTATAAAACATTACCTTAGGTGTTTGAGCTACCCATCCACGTCTAATAGAATGAGACCTCCTTGGTGTGCTCGTACCACCAGCTGCACCCTACAATTCATATGATTCATGTATCAATTTAGATTCTTTTATATACATAAAAAATTATTTACTTTTAACATATTTAGGTAATTAATTAAACTAACATGTCAAAACACAAATTTAAAAAACCTATGTCGGCTCTCCACCAAACACCATTGTCATTAGATCATCTGTGAGGACCATATCCTCCGTAGTGGATGCCTGACATCTTCTCCTACAATGTACACATGAATGGGATGTTGAACCATCCGCACTCACCTGACTATGTACCCCATCACATATACCATTACAACTGATGTAGATATGCTCAATGGGGCGGGCTGATCCTACAACTCTATCTGATGATAATGGAGCTGACATAGGATGAGATGATCCTAATAGTGCATCTGATGATGATGCAGCTGGTGCGGCATGGGATGATCCTAATGGTGCATCTAATGAAGATGGAGGTGGTGCAGGCACTGATCCATCTTCTCTTCCAACTAACTGAGTGCCATGTTGGATAATGACATCAATCAATGATGCAGCTGGATGAAGAGTCTATATATCCATAGAATCCTTCACCTCTACTGGGACCATAACATGAATGAGGGTTTTTCTCATAATACACCTCCTCTCTTGTGGTTGGGTAATCCTATGTGCCCTAGGTCTATCCTGCGTAGAGCCTCTCCCTCTACCCTGAAACTCATGAAAGTTAAAGTAATTCGGCTTCTCGCCAAGGATAAACTCACAGAATAGCTTCCTCAAAAAATATAAAGGCACCTCATTATTCTTACAAGGTGGTTGGTCAAATACCATGTACCACCTATCCCAAAAAGCTGATTTCATCCCTCTATGAGCACACCAATGTATATGAAACCTTTTTGTATTATCTTCTAGGGAATTGCTAGTATTAGGATCAGTAAAAAGGGAACATATGTCACATTTTTGTATGGATTTTATTTTCACATCCTCATATGATAAACCATGACTATAATATTTATGACATCTATCCCTCCATGAACCCTATTTTGTCACCTCTTGAGACACCTCATTTGCACTATTAGACATTTTTTCTAATGTTGTGGTGAGGCTAGAGTGATGTTGAAGATCGAAAGCCTTCAACCTATTCACTAATATATTAATTTGTGCACTATTTTTGTTAAGGCATTACACAAGGTCCTCCTGTATTGCATTTACATGACCTAATGGAACATGTGGACGATCTACGGGTGATTATGGTTGTGGACAAGGAGAATTTTGAGGAGGGTTTACAGGTGGCGATGGTGGTGGACCGGGAGAATTTTGAGGAGGGTTTACAGGGGGTGGTCTGTCATTTATTTTTCCTCTTCTTGGGTTGTTTGATGAATCTGATATGAAATTAATAAAAGAAAACAAAAATCAATATCATAACCTAATTTGATTACAAATGCAAAAGAAATAACAAAATAACAAAAACAATAAAACATACCTTTGTTACAGGGCGCTATTGATTGAAAATGTGGAAATTGTTGAAGAAATGTTTTGTTCTTCAAAGAACGACTGGGTTTTGATGTTTTTTTCCCTCCTTCACTCTGTTGCTCCGTGGTTTAGGTGTAAGAAATGGCCTAAGTCACGGTCTTTCCAAAGTATAATATGTTTCTAATAACCCGATCGGGTTATTAGAAACATCTTAGAACCTGATAGGGTTTTGAGAAAGATGGAGTTTTTTAATAATATTGTCTAGGCTTGGTTACCAATCCTAGTACAATTTCAAATTTTCAATAACCCGATCGGGTTATATGAAATTTAAATTTTTTTAAATATGTGTCCATTTTTTGACTCACAAATTAGTGCACATACCCAGGTCACAATTTTTATGTTCTTGAGCAATAGTTGATAAATCTTTGATCGGTAATTGGTGTTCAGATTTTGATGGAATCGGTTAAGTCAGTCTTAATCTGGTGACATGTTTTTATGATTTGATATGATGATCTTGCATCACATTTTTCAATGCTAGTGTGTGGATAAGATTATTTAGGAAGTTTGGGTTTGGTCAAAATATATTTGACTCCTTGACACAACATTTTATGTAAATCATTATATTGGCCGACGCAGTCTTGGAAATATGTTTTGTGTATTTAATTTATTATGTGGCATATTGGATTTGAGTGTGATGTTTGAAATTCTATTTTAGGGTTTGATCAAGGTGGTGGATTTAAAAGTTCAATATATCTTGGATGAAGTTGAACAATATATGTGTTGATCATGTGTTAGACAAGTGCGGAGCAAAGTGAGAGTGTCTATCAAGCCAGATAATATTTAAGTATATTGAGAAGAGATTGTGTTCTTTAGTGGATCTGATCAAGCAGAGGTAGTGTTATTTTATAGATCATTGTTTCTATTGCTCCCTAATAGTTGCAGCAGGGTAAATCCCTTAACAGGGTAGATCCTAATAGATCTTTTTTTTAAATCCTCTAACAACGTGACACTTTGAAAATTGTTTAAAGTCCTCTAACAAGGCTAACCTTAATAGGGTAAAGGTTCTAACATGCCTAAGGAAAATCCCTTAACTGAGTAGCACCTAAAAGTGTTATTATAAACTCCCAGGGTTAAGCTCCTCTCATGGCATACTTCAGAAGAGTACATCATTTAGTGGGTACTAATCCCCACTATGATTTTTTCCCTATTTGGGTTTCCACAAGATAAATTTATATGTCAAATAGGTGGATAAAATTGTATGTTTATTATTTTCATTTATTGAATGTATGGTTAATCTTGTGAATGGGGGTTTAAGTATAATAGGTTATAAAGATTGGATTTTTTGGTACATTACTCATTCACCCCCACCCCTCAGTAGTCTAATCTTAGGACTAACAATAGGACCTATTCCTAGAAATTAATTCTGCAGATAAAAGACCATACATACCAGGATTGAACCATATTTAAATGATTTCTTCTTATCTTTCTTGATCTACTCCATGTTCACAAATAATTGGCTCCTCAGCATCTCACATAAGTCATACTTTGCATCCTCTTTCACCATTATGTATGCAAAATGAATTTCTCCACCAGGTACATTGTTCAACCGACTAGACTAGTTACTATGTATCCAGCAACTATTACAGAAAATATCACTTCCTTGTATTCAATGTCTCTGATAGTCATTGCTCGGTGATCTTTTTTAGATCTGGTCAAGCGAGTAACATAAGAAGAAGTAGTCCACAGAGTTGGTGCCTCACCGGCCGCACAAAATCTTGGAACGTGATTGATTAATTACTTTGTGATCTTGTGAGCTATGTCCAACCAAATAAATTGATCGTGGACTCTTCTCAACACAAATATAACCCAAAGTGGATGTAAATCATCAGGAATCTTAGCTACATAGGTAAACCCATTATGCATCAGATGCATATGCTCATCCTTAAACTTTACACCATAACTTAGGGTAATGAATTCATCATAGATTTCCTCAGGTCCGAGATCTTCCATCTTATAGTGTATAAATGAACCAATTTATTTTTTTAGTAGTACACCACAAGGTATCAATGATAGGGCACTCATAAGATCATTCTTGTTAGCCTTCAACAGGTGTATCTTGAATAAAAGTCTTCGCTCATCCACAACATCTATCATCACTAGAGTATCCATAATGACAACAATTATCTCTTAGAGGTAACATTCATGTAGAATCTTCACTCAATAACAAATAACCTCCACTTTCACCGATAGGTGTTCTTCGACAACTGATATAGTTCACTACTCAAAAACTCAATTTACACACAAGAAATACTCACAATCGCTTTATAATGTTTAGAAATTGTCTTCAAAAAACTCGTAAGAATGTAGAGTAACAAAAGTGTTTAATTTTTCATCTTTATATCATTGAGAATGTAGTTGTTTCTTTCAACAGTCACATAGTGCCTTTCACTAATCACAGCGGTTATAACATAAAAACAATTATATACACACAACAAACCAAATATAGCACTTTATATTCACTAACATCATTAAAAATAGGCATCTCAATATGCATATGAATCTTATTTCTCATTCACTAATAGGGGTAATTTTGGATTTTTCCTTTTAGTGCTTCCACTAAGTCATATCTGACTTAGTTCACCGAAGGATTCTCCACATTTCTTGAATTTTTGGAACTCTAAAACAATTCAAAAGATTTTATTTCACATTTCTTCACCCATGTCTTCTTAATTGCACTTCTGACTTCTTCAACATCAACAATTCTCTTACCTTTATCATTTGCATCTTTTTTCACCTCTTGGCTTCTGGTATTCTTTGTTTCTCTGCATGACCTAGAAAGATGACCAAATTTGTTACAAATATAACAAGACATACATATTTGATTCCAAGGTATATAGTTTCCTCTATCTAACCTTAATCTATAATTCACATTCATATGTCCATTGTTGCGATAAATAGAATAGGTAACATCTGACTGGTTACCCTGATTGATAGGTCTCTAACTGTTGTAATCATATGACCACTGACGATTGATTCTTTTCTTGCACTCATTTTCTTTATGTCCAAAATTATTGTAGTAATAACAATTTCCTTGGAATATATTAGATCTAGCATAGTAGTTATCACCTCTACCATAGGAATTATCTGATCTAACAGTAGGATCTCTAGGTCTAATATGAGGACCAATAGGTTTAAACTAGCATACATTAGGAGTATGACCTTCCTTGTGACAAATAAAATATACTGGTATGTATCTTCTCTTACCAGTGTTATTATTCACCTTGGGTGTTGATTTATCTCCTGCATTTATGTCCTTAGTGCTAGATAATTTGCCAGCTTCAAGGTTTGGAAAACCTAGACCTTGTTTCTCTCTATTCCTCCTCTAATTAGCAAGTTGTTCATCAAGTTGAGCAGAACTCTTACTGAATTTATCAAGTATATCATTTGTAGCTTTAAGATCTTCTTTCATCTAGTCATTCTCTTTCCTCAATCCCTCATTCTCTCTTAAGATGTCAGTATTATCTACATTTGTGTCATGTAAGTGTTCATTCAATACAACAACTTCTTGCTCCAATTTGAATAGCTGATCCAAATTTTCTATTAGCGTTTCATCTTTAGCCTTTAGTGCATCTTGAACATTTTTATTTTCATCCTCAACAATTCTTATTCCTTCAACATCCTCACACATCCTGATAGACTGACTTTCAATCTCTCTTTTTATATTTTCCACCTCTTATTAAAGTCCATTGTTCTTATCCAACATATCTATAATTTCTTCCTCAGATTCATCATACATACTACCTTCAGAGAGTTGTTCAATATAATATTGGATTTCCATCAATTTCTTAGCAAGTTTCTTCTTTTTGCAAGTGAGTACCTCAACTTTTCCTTTAGTTCATTGATTACTTTGTTTGCATCCTCAAGCTTCTTCTTATACCTGTAACTCTCCATGTTGGTTTTTAGGGATCTTTTCCTCAAGCGGTTAAGCTTAATATCAAGAGGACCAATACTATGATAGCAATTGTTAGTATGCATAGGCATTGAGAGCATGGGTGTGCGGGTGGGGGGAGTGAATCTGTGTAAAAAAGTACTTACAAAATTTCACCACTGATCTAACAAAGCTAATCAACAACTTCCAAATAATGAAACATGCAACTGATACTATCAAATAGAAGTAAACAACATCAAGCATCCAAAAAAGCATCACATATGACACATAGATTTTTCACGTGGAAACCCTTGTTAGAGGGGAAAAAAACACGGTGGGATGACAACCACAAATCACCTTACTGTAGTAAAAATGTTTTCCCTATTAGGAGCTATAATAACCGTTCTAGGGTTCACCCTGTTAAAAGTGACTAGTATCTTGTTAGAAGTACCAAAATACTTGTTAGAGTCTACCTCTCTAGAGGATTTCAACCTTCAATAAATAAGTTACCTTGTTAAAGTATTTACAATAAAGACCTTTTAGGATCTACCCTGTTAACGGATCTAACCGACTGCAATTTTTAGGAAACAACATCAATAATGATTTGTATAATGACACTGCTTCCCTATCAGATCCTCTTCAATCCTTTGATTTCAAATGTTGTATTGATCTCTACTTCTTCAATTTCTGATCGCTACACATGGAAATATGATCGCTGTTAGAAAAACTGAGAGGGGGGGTGAATCAGTGTTTATCTTATTAATTATATTTCAGCCAATTAAACATATATCAAATGTTCATCAAAGAAACATAACACAAGAACACATAACACATGATATGATTACAGAGAACCTTGATCAGAGGAAAACTCTGATAGGGATTAGTACCCACAAAATATTGTACTAGGTATAATGAACCTGTTAATGTTCCTTTGCCCTGTTAGAAGCAGTCTTTACAATTTGAGTACAATGACCTGGTTAAAGGTCAGACCCTGTTAGGAGTATTTTAAAAAACCCTGTTAAAGGTATATGGCTCACTACCTAGTCTCACTGCCCAATAAGATGAAGGCAACAAACCTCTGAATGTTGATATGCACTATATCAAAAAATGAACTGTTGTGATGACACTGTTGTCTGATCAGTTCCATGTATGCGTGAATTCTCTTACTCCTTTAAAGAGCTATATCATATACTGAATTCATAGTACTGTCCCTCTGTAACTTTGTCTTCCATAATAATTGACACTTGTAACATTACATTACATTACATACTTATATCTTCAAATCTGAATAGGCGCGACCCAAAACAAATCACTAGTTGGCCTTAAAACCAAATATACAATGCTTCAGAACAAGTTGGATCAAGTGTATTTACTACAACATTAATTACATTAATAAAATCTTATAAATAAAGGCACTTAGCTATTACATTACAAAATCATTCACGCTGATCAAAACTGTAGTCGGCTTCCATGCTCTGTTTCCTGGACTGCAAGTCTACTAATCTGCCTGTAACTTTTCTGTACTGATGTTCCATACTCTACGCATTTGGATATAGCATTTATATACACCATAGAGTATATACCTAAGCACACATGCTTTGGTGTGATCTCTAACACGTGCGCTGATGTGCTGATCTCTATATCTCTCTGTCTATCCTATTTTCTATACTTAGTCATTTTATCTTCTAAGTTATCTTTGACAGAAACTTAGTATGACTTTGTTGCCATGATTGAAAACAAAAAATAAGTCATTCTTTCTTAGGAAGTCAAATTTCCAAAAATCTCCCCCTTTGTCATTTATGGCAACAAAGGAATGTGGCTAAGTTACTCAAAATGATTTCATACAAAAATGAATGTATATCATATATACTTAATGATATATACATATATACTTCTCCACATATACACATTCTATACTACTCCCCCTTTGACATTAATGAAAAAGGTGTGCAAAAACTATAAGTCTTCATCATGCTTACTCCATGTAAACTTCCAGGTACACAACTTGAAGAGATTGAATCTCTTTCTGCCAAAAGACTTTCATTGCATCAACTGTTTGTAGATGCATGCATAATGCATATGTTAGTTTCTCCATTTTCATCAGATTCATGCAAGGACCTTGATCATATGCCACAATAGTGTTATCAATCTATTTTATATTCTCATTGAGGACTACTAGAGATGGCGCAAGTGCATTCCTCAACTGTGTTTGCCTTACCCTTATCTTTCTGATTTCTAGTTTTACCTTCTCAATTTTGTCCAACTAACCTTGATAGACATTATTGCATATGTTCATATCTTGCGTCGAGGTTTCAACTGATTTTCTTATGTTATCCACCATTTCTTCTGCTTCTGTTATCTTTTTAGTCTGCTCAGAGGTTAGCTTCACTCTATCCATACAGTTTGCTATGAATTTCTTTCCTTTATCTGCCAATTCCTTCAATATAGCCTGCCCAATCTTTAAGGAGTTCAGATTTAAGGTAAAGTTCTTTACCAAGTCATTTAGTCTCTCCTTCTTGTATTCATCTTCTACAATCTTAGTAGCTGATTCTACTAAGCTAGTGAAATGTGTTTTGAAGTTTGTTAGTACGCTATCCACATGTTCAACTGTTTGAACTTTAGCAACTTTCTTATCAACAGGAACTAACTCATTCAAAATGTTTATTGACTCCACAAAGTGAGGATTCTTCATAACATGTTTCTCTTTTGCCTTTTCCATGGCAAGGATGCTGATCTTGATTAGGTCTTCTTCTCCCCATGCATCCAAACTTGCTGAGTCAGGAGTTAACCTTGACAATAATGAGGTGGATGGTTGATTGGATGGTGAGAAAATAGTATTTTGACTTGTATCTAGACATTCACTTTTGATATGAATTTCATTTACTGGTGACTCATTAACTTGAGTATCTTTCTCCTTATCCAAGTCTATTGGATCAATGAGAGGAACTTCATTTTGTTGTGCAGAGGTGTCATTGGTGCACATTTATTCAGTGCTTACAAATGCCTTATCAACTTTATCCATGTCATTATCAGAAGCTGTGATAGATATTTTCACATCATCAATTACTATAGTATCCTCAGTATCTTTAGCTATCTTAGAGGTTATTGTCACTATGGGCGCAGAGACCTGTGGACCTGTCATGGGCGCAATCTAAATTACTAGAGTTGTATCCTATTTGGGAGGTGCTGGGGTAACTTTTGTTGTAGGTGCCATTGGTGGATACATGTTTCTTTCCTTGTTCATAATTTGTAGAGTCCTTGTCTTAGTTTGGAGATGAGGCTTCACCAGATCTAACAGAATAGCCTTCTCATCATGTGAACAAACAGGAAGAAGATTATCCAAAGTTTCTTCTCTAATCTTCATGTCTTCCTCAATTGCATGTCTTTTCATTATCTCCAACAAGTTCCATAATTGATCCAGTATTACTATCTTAAGTTCAAGAACTAATTTCTTAAACTTGATCATATGAGATATGACCATAGAGTGTATCTCCGTTTTATCAATTTCCTGATACTTGTCATAGACTTTTGATAATGTATCTAATCTCCCTTCATTAACAATCCTGTTTCTTAAAACATTTAGACTAGGTCTAAATCCTACCTCAGGTGGAGCTTGAACATTCTTAGCTTTGCTCCAAGTAGATCTTGAGGATGGGTGATTTGTAGGTGCTTACTTCCTTCCTCTAGGTTTCTTGATAGGTACAGAAGGTGGAGATGTATCTAGATCAATTGTGGTAGTAGGCGCAGAGGTACTCTCCTCATTTTTCTTTTGCTTCTTCTTCTGAGTTTCAACAGTTTTCTCAATTTTAACTTTAGCAATTTTGGCTTATTTTGCCTTATCCAAATTATCTCATGTGATTCCATGCTTTTTCAGAATTTTGGATGTAGTTCTGGATGCTTTCCTTTTGTTAACTACAAGTTGTAGTTCAATATCCACTTCGTCGGTCTTCTCTATATAAGTTCCCCATCTAGGTTCATTAGGGTCTTTAGGTGCTGACAATAATACTTGCGCATATCCTTCTAACACATGATCCTCTACTTCATACCCTCATGGATGTATCCACTTAGTTCTAGGCTCAACAGCCTCCATGCATGTGCAATGTGTCTCTACCATGAATCCAAAGGCGCATACTCTGAAGTGAGTACACCAACCACGCAGGGGTTCTGAGCTAGAATAGCTCCCCCTAAGACCAAGAAGGTCTATTCAGGTAGAAGAAGAGGGTGTGTCCACTGTGGATACATCAACTATTTTTTCAACATCTTTGTCCTTCTTTACTTCAACCTAGATTTTGCTTGAATCTTCATTTGCTTTCACAAATTTGACTTCACCTTTCTTTTCAAATAGTGACTTTTTAGGATCTTCTTGCTTCTGAGTTTTGGATCTACAAAACTTTGAGATATGTCCAGCCTTTCCACATGTGTGACAAATGATAGGAGGTCTGATGTTCATGCTCATCATGCTGCATTGATTTGTTGTGTGTCCATTTTAGTTGCATATCTGACATGTAATGTTCTGCATATTTCTTGAGAGTTGATTTCTTTGATTGTTTTGGTTTATTCTTCTTTGATTCTACTGTGAATGAGTTCTGCAATGTATAGCCCTGTGACCAAACTTACTGCGTGAATAATAGTAACCATTGAAAGGTCTTACCTCTTTACAATCTCTTGCCAAATGACCATGTTTGCTGCATGCATAACAAGTTCTGTTAACTTGCTTGATTTCCCTTTTTGGTAGATCTGCTTTAATCTCTTCAACATTTTCAACTTTCCTTTCTTCTGAAGGTGCTTCATGAGGTTTTTCTCTTTTCGGTAATGAATTGACTTTAGTTTGTGCTGTACTAAATCCAAGACCAGTAGTATCACCTTTCTGCCTTTGTGCGTTAAGTTGAGATTGAATCAAATCTGAACTTGTGTGAAGTTTATAAATTTTATACTTTTCTTCTTTTAATTTAGATTCCAACTTCTTCTTTATGTTTTCCAATTCCAGAACTTTCATGTTTTCTTTTAAGAGTTCATCTTCCAATTGCTTGCTTTCTTTGATGTTGTCTTCAAAGGTGTTCTGGCTATTTGTAAGCTGTTCCTCCAGATCTTCAAGTTTATCCTTTAGAGATTTATTCTCTTCATTAAGCTTTTTCACCATTTGTCCTAGATCACTTGTAGAACAATCTTTCAAATCTTTTCTTAGACTTTTAATAAGTATTTGAGAGCCATCATTTTTCAATCTTAGTTCTTTATTTTCCTTCTCAGATCTGTCAAGATCTTCAAGAGCTGCTTCAAGATTCTTTTTCAAATGTTTTGCTTCAACTGAGTCCATGATCTCCTCAAGTGGTTAAAATTTCTTTCAGAGGACCAAATCTCTGATACCAATTGTTAGAAACACTAAGAGGGGGGGGGGG
>MU226798.1:246142-319714 GCA_018584345.1 Thuja plicata | reverse complement strand
ACTGTAATAAAGGTACTCATATCTAGTTTTGATGTTGATGTGATTGTAATAGGTGGTGTAGAATGCCTCATCATTTCATCAGAACCTCGTCAAATTGCTTTTGAACTGGAAATTTGACTTTAAAGAGAAATGGGTTGATTTTGTGTCATGAAATCTTTCTAGCATGAAAGTGGACCTTTCAAACAATCTAGGAAAATTGTCTTTTGTGTGAAATTAATCTTGTGGGTTCTGCAAGTCAGAATTAGTTCTCATGGATATCTAGACCTATATTGCTAGACAAGGTACATTTTTTCTTGAAAAAATCTCTCAGCAGACTGATTTAGTGACTTTTGAATGACAATCAAATGCATGTCAAGCAATCATGGAATATGCTGACTCATGTACAACTACAAATGTCATGCCAATGCCAAAGTTTATTCTTTCTTGATCAAACCATTAGGTGGACTAGATTAATGTAATGTCCCTTTTATGGGACATTTGAAATTAATTAAATAATTAATAAATTTAGTTGTCGAAATATAATAAAAGAAAGAGCTTGAAGTCTTGCAAAAACATTGCTAAATTTAGAGGCAGCAAGAAGCTCAGTGACAGACGTAGCATGTGTTCAGTTAGGTATTCATGTGAGCACAAAAGAAAGACCAGTCAAGTCGCTCAATCAATTCACTCCCAATAGGCCTACTACTAAGAAATATGTAATTCAGCAGCAAATATGCTAACCATATAGGACCACATTAATAACATCTTAAATTCATTTATGTTGTCCATAAACACTTACATTTTAATTGAACCGTCATGCTTTATCAAATTTACTTTTTACTCTTAACTAATCAAAGATTACCATTCATAAAAATTGATAAATAGTAAGTCTTTTATTTGATTCAGGTACTTATAATATTAACATAAACTAACTCATAGTTAACCTAAAGGAACAAGTCTAGCATTTGTGTCAACATCATTGCTGAATAGCCATTTTTTTTTCTAATTCTATCCTGAATCCGTCGCAATTGCGACATTTACCTCAAGAATTACGACGGGGTCGCTGTATTGGCGATGCCCAAATACCGTCGCAGTTGCTTGGGTGTTCGTCACCATTGCGACATTCACCTCCAAAATTACGACAGGGTTGCTATATTGGCGACACCCAAATATCGTCGCAGTTGCTTGGGTGTTCGTCGCCATTGTGACGTTCACCTCCAGAATTACGACGGGGTCGCTATATTGGCGACGCTCAAATACCGTCGTAGTTTCTTGGGTGTTCGTCACCATTGCGATGAACACGCATAGAATTACGACAGATTTCCTATAGTGGCGACACCCAAATGCTGTTGTAGTTTCTTTGGGTATACGTCACAATTGTGACGTATACACATAGAATTATGACAGATTTCTTGTATTGGCAACGCCCCAAATGCCGGGGTTGATGTCACAATGAAGGGGCTACATAGCGATGGATTGAAGTTGTAATTGCGATGGGAAAGGAAAGATGTCATATTTTGCGACTAAAAAATAGTGACATCTATTACTGTCGCAATTGAGACACATGGTTTTCCCAATTGTGACACATAGCCGTCGCAAATTGACCCCAAATGTATTAGTGTACGTTAATCAAACCAAAGGGCATCCTCCTGTATGCAAACGTTCCCCACTTGGTGGTGAACGCTATTTTCTCCCTATCTTTGTACTTAACCATGACCTAGTTATATCCAGAGTACCCATCCAAGAATGACATCAGCTGGGATCCAGTCACTATCTACAACACCTCATCCAACGAAGGGAGAGGGTGATTATCTTTTTTGGAGACCTTATTCAAGTTTTGGAAATCCATGCAAAGGTGGATCTCACTGTTCTTCTTTCTCACAGGGACTAGATTGGAAGCCCATGTAGTGTGCTAGATTGGGAAGATTATCCAAGCTGACAGCATTTTTTCTACCTCTTGACGAATCAAGGGCTCGATCAGTGGGTTGACCGGTCGTTGCTTTTACCAAAAGGGCTTAGCATCAGGTTTCAGGAGAATAGTATGAGTCATAATGGATGTGTTGTATGTTTTCAAATCTTCATAACCCCATGCAATTACATCTATGTATTCTCAGAGAACCGCAAGAATCTTCTCTTTCTCCTCAGGGGAGCAGGAGGTGCCAATGTGGATCATCTTTTCTTCACCGGGCTAGCCGATATTTACTTTTTCAAAATTTCCTCCCTCGGAGGAAGATGATATCTTTTCTGGGCCCTAGGGTCTAAGTCGAAGATTCGTTCAAGTGCAACCATCCCCTTTGGGATGGTGTTAGTAGGTAGGTCCATGATCCCATCATCTTCATTATCCTACCCAGTATCGTCATGGTCTCATTCTTCCACTATCTGGTCTTCAAAGACACCAACATTGGCCATGAAGGCTAGGATATGTTGATCATCCTCAAAAAACCTGAAAGTGGGTGACATTATTTGGAATGGACGGGGTGGGGACCATCTCAACTAAAAATCTTTGGAGTCATGAGCTGGCCATTGGCTCAAGTGTGCTGGCAGAAATGGCAAGGGCATCTGGGACATAGTTCCATCGTCGGGGAATGAGGTCAATGCCAAAGGCATCAAAATATTCAATAAGGCTCCAAGCCCGATTGCGGTATGCAGCCAGTCTCTTATCGTGGCATGTGTATTAACTCCGGACCTATTTGACAACCAACTCTGAATCACCTAGAGCCCAGAGGCAGGTGACACCTTTCCTTAACGCAAATAAGAGTCCAAGGACCAAAGCCTTGTACTCTGTGACATTGTTTGTGCAATTGAACTGTAGCCTGTAGGATGCAAGGAAGGATTTCCCTCATGAGTTGATTAATTCTACTCCAGCCCCACAACCTTGTTTGGATCGGGACCCATCAAACTTGAGGGTCCACAAATAATTATTTGTAGTTTGGGGCTAGAGAGTGAAAGTAGGCTTGGGATTGCTATTGGGAGACTTAGGAGGAGCTTCCTCCCAAACTATTGGCATGCAGGTAAGGTTTACCTCCGGAGGAGTTTGGATTTGGGATTCCCAGGGAGATGGCACCAAAGGAGTGTGTCTTATATGAACACTGGGGTCTAGGGAATCAACTATATGTTCTTTATTTCAGAAGGCATCGATGTGCCAGGTAGCGACTGAAACACAGGGCCCACACTCAAGCTCTAAATATTTATGATAGTGTGCTCGGTACCAAGTGCCAGACAGGAGTGTGGCAAGGGTCACTGCAACACCTTGAGAGTCAACCTCAACTCTCAACTTTTCTTCTAGGTCCTGGGTTCTCTGCATCACTATAGGATTTTCCCCGGGGATGAAATCAAATGTTAAGATTTCAAAGGGTTGGTACACCCTGGGGAAAGTCTCAGAGAAGAAGACCTCACTGACCCTCCCAACCGCGGTAAGGGCCTATTTCATCTGGGGTTCACTTTTGACCCAGATCTTGTTTGATTCTCCTTCCCAAGGGAGCCATAAATGGGTGAAGTCGGTCAAAAAGTATCCATTCAAGGACTTAGACCAATTCTAACTTAATAACATCCCATAAGTCTCTATGATGTCCACCACTTGGACGTTGATTATGCTGGCTATTTTGGGGTCTTGGATAAGCTGTATCTAGATGTTCTTCGATTCCCCCACCATTTTTACGGTAGTCTTATCCAACTGGATCACTGCATCATTAGATGGGGTAGGATGGAATCTGAGTTTCTGAAAAATGGATAAGGGCATGATGTTACCCGAAGCTCCAGAGTCTACTAAGCAATTGTGTATGTTTTTGCCTTAGATATTCGGGCCTAGTAGGAAGGGAGGATCTTCATTGTTCCCCTGGAAGATGGCCACATCAGCATCTTTGAACGAGATAGTCTTGGGTGGGCGGCTGATGAATTTTAGGTTTCCCAAGAGCTTTAGAAGAGACTTCTTCTGCTTGGGACAGTTTAGCAAGACCTCCATCAAGGTCATGGAGGTGGTGGTCTTTTCTAACACCCTTGTAATGTTGAATCTTCCTCCCGGAAATTGGTGATTTCCCTCAGCTAGGTGTTTCATTTGGTTAGAGCTAGAACCCTTTAGAGGAGCGGGTCGGTTGGCTACGCTATCCTGGGGAGGAGTGTCCTTGATAGGGGGCATAGGTGCATAAGCTGGTCCTTTACCAACTTGACTTTGAGTATGGTATGGAGTCCATGGGTTGGTGAAAGCATTGGCCTCGAAGGGCAGGATAGATTCATCAAAAAATCCATGCAATTCAGATTCCTCTTCATCTTTCCCAGAAGCTCCGAAGAAGATGGTCTCACAGGTGAAGGCACTGTGGGTTGACCCCTGTATAGGAGGTTCTGGGTGGGTAGTATCATACGACTGCTGTCTATCTAGCTAGGAGATCATGATGACTTTTTCCAATGTGGCACAATTTACCTCATTGTGTGAACCCATGTTGTGTAATCTACACCAATTAGTCATGGGCTGGAAGTCTGTGAATGGTGTGAAATGTGACGGTCCAACACTATTTTGGTTGGCATTTTGGTTCAAAGGTGGACCTCCGGTGTTCATGTTATTATTCCATTGCTGTTGATTGGGCCTAGGCCTATTGTTGAAGTTTCTTCCCCTGAAATTGTTGTTTCATTGGTCGGAGAAAACATTTCCCCTCTAGGAGTTAGAATTCTTGGGTGCGTAGGACCCCGCCTTCAGTTGACCCATATCCACAGTTAAGGTAGACAACATTTTCCAGAGGGACTCAACCTCAAAAGTCAACTGAGTATTGGTGTTACAATTTGATGGTTGTTGTTGTTGGTTTCTTGGGAAGGCAGCAATATTAGTCAGAGTCGAGGGAAACAATCCTCTAGTTGCGGATGACTGAAAGAAGGGCATTCTAGATGGTTGTGCCTGAGGCTGTTGTGCTTTCTATGGCTGATTCCAAGGGAAAGCTTCCAGACGTGGTACTACCTGAGTCTACATTGGATAAATGTACTGGGCCTACTGGTCTATCAGTGGTGGTGGAGGATTTATTGCCATCGAGGGAGCACCCATTGCCAGATTGGGGTTATACCCCCTGGCATACGTTGTTCTATCAGGGATCATGTTGAGGGCGCACTCTGCCCAATCCTATCCTAGGATTTGTTGAGACCATGGGATAATTCTAAAGCTAGGTTGTAAACCTTTGCCAAAGTGTCCCGATCACTCACGGTGGTTGTTCTCCAAAGGAGGGTGGCAACGAAGGGGTCTATCGCATTAAGGTAAGTCTATATGGTTACTTCTGGGGATGGAATGAAAGGGCCCGTGCACCACTTCAAGGCATGCTGGAACTAATGATTGAATGCTGGAAGAGGTTCATTAGCTTCCTTCATGATGGAGATGAAATAGCTATGGGACCAGGCTGGGTCCACATGTATGTGAAAGGAAGCCAAGAAGGCGTCCTCCATGTCCTACCAACTATTAATGGAGTTGGCAGGGAGGTTAAGGTACCAGTTCAACTCACCTTGCCCTAAAGACAAGAGAAACATCTGGGTCACAACATCTTCATGTTAGATCTGGTGTCGATTCATGGCATCCTTATATTCCTGTAAATGCTCTTCTACAGTTTGTGAGCCTAAGTGCTCATATCATGGGAAGATCTTCTCTGGGTGCGAGGGTAAGTCGTTGATTGCGCTCGAAAAAGTTCCCATTGGGGACCTGGTGTTTCTGAAATATGTAGCCATTGGGGGAACTAGATTTTGGGTAGTTTGAGCGGTGGTTCCTAAATTTTTTTGAGAAGTTTGGATATTCTCAGGTATGCTAGACCCCCAGACAATAGTGGCTAGTGTGGTTTTTGGGGTCCATTTCTTTTGAGAAAGAGGCTTGAGTTCGACAAACCTTTCAGGATTCAGGGCAGACCTAAGGATTCTTTCAAATTTTGCTGGGGAGAAAGACCCAATATTGTTGAAGGCTTGACTCCTAAAACTAAAGCTCGGGGAACCATGAGGAGGTGTAAAATTGGAATCTCAAGAGGGGGATGATTTCATGCCCTCCTTCTAGTGCTAGTTTCTATTGACGGGGTTTTACTGACCAGGTCTGCCAATAGTCATAAGTTGTCACTGGGTACCAGGGGTACCACCCAACTCTACCTGCAAAAGGTTATCTGGGGAAGTTAGATTCCCCTAGCCTCCAAGCACCTGGGTGTCGGGTCATGACGGTGCGGGGCTCCATTGGGAGGGGTGACTATTTTGGAGGGGGATAGCTGGTTTCTTCAACTCATTCTCTCCGGAGATTCAGTAAGGTGAGGTTCCTCCTAGCATTCTACACTTAGCAAGTAAAATGAAAAAGATCTTGTAGGGTTAGAAGTACTTCATCTAACTATAGATATGCTTAAACATTCAAAACATTGATAATGCTCTGATATACTACACTAAATACCAAAAAAATACGCAACCATCAGTTATTATTTTATCAGTAGCAAAGGGAAAGAGGTCGCTAATCTACTTGACATATCAGAGTAGAAGACATAAAGAATATGAAACATAAAATACCATTAACTCAGAAGTTTGAATGCCAACAACATCATTGCAAAGAATTCTCCCTTCTTTATTAATGTTTCTTCCAGCAAGCACTGGTGCGTGATACAATGGTGGCTCTAGGGGAGCATCTAACTACTGAGTGAAACAATGGAGCATTGAGATTTGTAACTGAAATGAAAAATTGCTTTTCTATTGCTGTGGATAGTAAAATCATCAATTTCACTGACCCTTGGAAATGGGTCGGTCTTACTATTTATACAGATTTTCTTCTAACCCTAACCCTAACCCTATTTTACATCATGTTTCAATAAAATATAATATTTGGGGGCTGGTACTACCTTTGCCACCCTACAAAAGACCTTGAGACACAATAGGCCTGACATGTCAGAAGAATGAGAAAAGAATATACAGTGAAAGAATCGGCCTCGAGAAGAGAGCTAGGAAGGAGAAGGAAGAAATCAGATCCCCGAGACCGAGGCTACATGCCTCATAAATGGGAAATATGGTGCCCTGTCTCCAATGTGCCAGGTGTACTTCTGAAATGGGGCCTCGAGAAGACCATCTTGTCAGAAAACCAACTACTAAGTTGACGCCCCCTTGATGTAGCCAACTACCTTCTGACAGTCTTTATTAACCACTTCTGAAAGTGACTAGTCGGCCTCAGGGACAGGGACACGGATCACTTCAAAGAATACAAAATTTGGGATCTGCAACTCCGGGATCTGGGAACTTACATTCTGAAAGAATAAAGAATACCAAATGTTTGGATTTTCTCTGGGCCTCTGGAAAAACCTTATGGTTGTTTGTTATCATTGAAGGCCAGGAGGAGGCAGGAGATGCCATCTTCATTGATATCCTTCAGGTCAGCCCTTTGGTACTTAGCCACCTCAATCTGTTCCCTCAGGTTTGGAACATTCTCCTTGAATTCATCGGCCATTCTTGTTGCGTCATGACCAATAAGCACCATACGAGTTAATCTCGTCATTTGAGGACCATCTATTCCCTCCGGGGACTGATATTGAGACTTCATTATTTCATCAAAACTCCCCAAAATTGAATCTTTTGGCGTGCACATATCTATACTAAGGGGGTCAGCCCCAAAAATTTTAGTTACAAAAGACTTGTATAAATTAAAATAATATTTCACTGCATTGACCTTCTCCTGTAGAGTCCCCACTAGTTGCTTGGTTACCTCCAATGTGAGGTCAAGTCTGGAGT
Organism: Thuja plicata; assembly: GCA_018584345.1. NCBI lineage: Eukaryota > Viridiplantae > Streptophyta > Pinopsida > Cupressales > Cupressaceae > Thuja > Thuja plicata. The sequence goes on along the minus strand of MU226798.1, from coordinate 312,028 downwards.
GTTGGGTTCTCACGAAATCAAATGACTCATCCTCCAGAATTTCAGATTCAAAAACCATTTCCTCTTCTAGGCCAAGGAGTTCTTCAAGCTCTACCTTCCATGCTTGATAGTTTTCAATATCACCCTCCCATAGGTCAATGAGAGTCTCTGCCTAGTGCAGAACATGTGAGGCCACATATAAGTCTGAGAGGGTGGATACCAAGAAATGTTGGGTGTTTCCTATTTGCAGAGTGACCCATTCGTCGACCGCCTGGGCTTTCTTCTTCATTGTTCATAGGGAGTCTATATTTCTCTGTGGTAGTGGAGCCTCAGATGTGGAAGCCTTCAAAGGGGTGGTGTTGATAGTTTGGGCTAGCTCAGTAAGAAACCCCATAAGGTTTGCATTTTTCTCTTTTTTTGTTTTGAGCCTTTGGGCCTCTTTTTCATAACGGGCCTCCACTGCCCTAGCTGCCTCCTTCAGCAGGTCCACCTCACCCTATTTTCCCCTCTTTCTCACTAATACCTCTGTAATGTTATAATATTTGAGCTCTATGGTTGCTTCATCGATGTCTGGGGGAGGTGTTGCCACAACAACAACTGTTTCTCCACCCGACCCGGTTTGAAGAGTATGAACCGTCTGGGCTTTCTTGGCCTTTGATGGGGCCTAGACCTGAGCCATCATTTTGGCCAGGGAGAGAGGAACTCTGGGAGTGGATGGAGCCTTTCTTTTCTTGCTTTCCACTAACCACTAAGGTGGCAGGGGTGGCTTATTTTCCAAAGTCTATTCTTTTGGTTCTTCCCCGATGCCCTACGGCTGTTCTTCCTCAGTGGTGCGGGTCTCATCTGCCCCTTTGTCTGTGTTCTTTTCTTTATCAGCAATACCCTCCCCAGTGACATCCATTTCCTCAGCCTTGTCCTCTATATCCATTGCTTCATTTGGACTCTTGTTGACTTCCTTGGGGATTTCTTCCTCTTGTTTCCCCTTTTAGTCCTCGGCATCTGTTGCTAGGGTTTCTTTTTCTGTTGGCACATCCTTTGGCAATAGTGGAGGTACTATGTCAAGATTTAAAGTCTGGGCCATGGTAATTACTTTCCCAAAGGTCACCCCTGGGAGTGGCACTTGGAACATGGCGGTTGGGGTTATGGTTACTCTTGTAGGTCCAGATCCCCCAGTAGATGTTGTTTGTTTATTTTTCCTTGATTGGTCCATACCTGGATCTTGCATCTCTGGAACCTCAAAAGCTATCTTTGGCTCTACTTCCTTTTCCTCTTCTATCTATTCTTCCTGCTCCTATGCAGGTTCTTGTTCCATAACTTTCTCTTGGGCTGGGACTTCTGCCTCTATTTGCTTGGTGTCCCCCTACAGGTTCCTAAACTTGTCGGTTGCAAAGATATCATCAAATTCCTCTTGCAAGGGAGGACTGGCTGGGACTTCAATAGGCTCTGTTTCTCTCTCTGGCTCTGGGGAAATGGAAGAGAGGATCTCTACTTGTGGGGTCTAGGGCATACCCAACCCTAGCTCTGCCTTAGGCTTTTGGTTAAGCCTCTTCCTTCTTCGGGTAACTAAGGGTGGCCCCACATCCCTTAGTGCTGCTTGTTGCATTGGATCTACCCCCGTTGCCTTTACCATCAAGGCCGCCAATGATGGGGAGGAAGGGGGAAGAATTGGCCTAGCCATGAGTACTGAAGTGGCCAGCCATGTGATTAACTTCTCTCTCATTTGTTGGGAGGCTGCCACTGACTACTTTATTTGTTCTTTTATGGGGACTTACTACATAGGAGAAGTTGTATCTATTCCTTTCCCTTTATCCATTCCCTGTGAAGAAGTCCTGGCCCCTGGAGTTAACTTTGGTACTGGCTAGGCTGCCCTGTGGGAACTCTCGGGGCACACTTTCTTGAAGTATGCATGGCTTCACTCAACCATGTCTCGGGTGAAGTCCTCAATTGTTGGCACTTTTTGGGCAACCCAATTTATCGGTGGGAGGGCCATTGTATCAATCCCATTTTCTTTGTATTGGGGATCGATCGTGGGGCCGACATCTGAGAAGTTCTCTGGGAACCTCTGGAGTTTCAATCTTTCCATCATGCCTGCTATCATCCTAACGTAGTGCCAGCTCTACACTTCCACGTCATCCTGGCAATCTTCCCAAAATTCCTCCATATGGTAGTGATGGGGCTCTGAAGCCTGGGGAAGTGCCACTGTAATCTTGCTGTGCGGATCAAATTTTTTTTGCGTCAAGTATAATTCTTCCAGGTTGTAGTTTTTAAGCTTGTTATCCACCTCTTTTGTGGTGGTTAGACTACATGAATAGTTTCCACAAGTGATTGGGAATGAAATATTGGTTACCTTCTTTAAGGAAAAGAATGCACGCAACTCCATCATCTGCCTACAATATTCTAAGAGAACGATCTTGTCCCCACAGTGATTGGGCAACAAGTAGGGTTTTCTAGAGAAGCCGGTGACCCTAATATAAGTGTGCTATTCGAATTAGATGTAGTAATGTCCATAGCTCTAGACCAAATTCATCACCTCTGTGGATAGGTGATATCTTGCATCCGAGGTGGGTGTTAGTAGGTGGTAGTAAACGAAGGCATCGTTTACCTAGAAAAAACTTGGGAAGCTGGCCTCCCATTGAACCTGTGAGAAATGGTCCCATAGTACCTTTTGTCCTAGACCAATCCCGAGCACACCATCTATAAGCAGCCCATGGGTGTGGGGCCTCTACTATGCCAGGGCCTAGAAAATATAAGAAGTCATGTAAAATTTCTTCTTCCTGGCTAGTTGGAGGAACTTGGAGTCGACGTGGTTTGAAATTATAGCTGCCCAGTCGAAGTACCCTCCCTTAGTGGAGATGCTGAGGAGGAAGTAATACATCCATGGATTAAATTCCCAGGTAGAGGGTTGCCCAAAGGCTCAGGACAGTGATATCATTCCCATCTGGATGCTCTCTTTGAACTCAGACTTGGGAATCTCTATCTTCATCCTCTTGGGGTCCCTCTTTGGGACCTTGAGCTAGTGAGTGTTCATATATATCTGGGCGGCCTCCTCTAATTGCATGAATTGGACCAAGGCATCTGACCTTGTAACCACAGAAGGTTTGTCAAATTGAGGGATCCCCAGACCCGCCTGGAAGGTGTCAGGGTCAAGGGATACCAGAGGAGTAGGGTACCCAGTGGGTTCTGCGCCATGAGCATAACAACCCAGACATAAGAGTTGTAATTAGCGACCATTGTTAGAATAAGCTCTGAAGATTGCATAGAGCACGGGAAACAAGCCGCCTTAAGAATCCCAGAGTCCCTGACATTGATGGCTAGCTGATCTCCAGCCTGTCGCTAGATGTACATCATTTTCACTAAGGCCTACATCTTGGGCCATGTCCCAACACTGGTGTTGGTAATGAGTTTAACTTTAGACTCAATCTTCAAGCCCATGATAACACTACCCTTCACAAAATTTATGCTTAGGGGCAACTTCTCCAAAGCCCTCTCTATTTTATATTTAACAGCCACTCTGGTAGCCACCGTGGAAGGTAGTTCTGAACTTCCAGGTGGTGAGGATGCAGATGCTTCAGATAAGTTTGGAAGCACACTCTAGAAACTTGCAAGGAAAAGGGACTGTTAGAATGCATTAATAAATAAATACTCCAGGGTCTAGAGATCTTACCACTGTGATGTCTGCTCTCCCTGAAAAGTTAGTTTCATTCAAAAACTCCATAAAGCACATACATATTATGAACTTAGGAATGACTGATCATTCGGGTCTGAGAATTTTATCACATTTGGTAAGGACACAGGATGGATGATGGTAGGAGACTCGGAGCCTAGAGAAGTAACTGTTGGTGAAGATGTGCAAAAAGGCAAACCGTCAGGCCCACGTGGGCACCATGTGGGTAGGTAATAAATAAGAGTTATGGTGATGATGGCAGAGCCAACTGTTTGAATGTGCAAAATGTGAAGGCCACTTGCAAAGATCTAAATGTGCACATGGGACATAAATGAGGGCCAGGCTGGTTTTAAAGAGGAGAGAGAAAACTACCTATTTGAAATCGGCTGAGGGTCGAGTTTCAAATAGGTGGTATTCTTTTGGAAATGAGCTTTCAGGTGGAAAACTAGCGACAAGGGAAACTCAGTGAGTTTGCTAAACTATCTGGAAGGATATACATAAGATATACATTAGAGTTGAGGGATTTATACATGAGAAATAGAGGGATATACAATAAATATACATTAAAATTACACATATACACATTGCATTTACACATATATACATCGCAGAGCGAACATCTGTGGGAGACCAGGCAAAGCACAAGATATATACATCTTTCTACACTATTTACAAGCTAACTACACCTACATAAAGGGTGGACAACCCTCTGGCAGAGCCGACCCACCAACGGGTGGAAAAATCAGAAAGAAACAAAAACAACCAAAATAGAAGAAAGAGGCAAAGACAACCACAAATAGAAAGAGAACACTAGACAGAAGGAAAACTGAAAGGAAAAGAGGTATCAACCTGAGAACATAAAAAGGAGAAGGAAAGAAGCTTCCATGGAAGCTTTGCAATAGCTACAACTGCCAAATGATCATGATCCGTCACTACAAAGCACTCACAATCGCTCAAAAATGATGGAAATATTTAGCACTGATTATTGTTAAATCTCTACAAATCACTCTGAAATCGCTCTGAAATCGCTCGAGTGTTTGAGTGTTTAATTGTGGTAAATATGAAAATGATAGGTAACTTCTATTTATACCCATGGTAAAAAGCAATCCACCTCCTCACCAGAAAACTCTAGACAGACAAACCTTTGGACTCCGGGCCCGAGGATTGCCCGCGATGATATCACATTAAGGAAAGAGAACATTGTGGCGAGGAATCCTAGAGTTTGGAGTCTAGCTCCTGACAAAGGATGAAAAAATCTGGGACCAGGGTCCCGAAGGCACAAGAAACCAACAAAACAAAACACGATCGTGGGGAAGAAAACCCCAGAGAAAGAAAGAAAAAGGAGAAAGACAAGGCAAGAACCACAAGCAAAAACAAAAAGGGGGACCCAACATTTTGCACACAAGATGTAGGGATGGGGATGCAAGGATTAACAGGATGTTGACGTGTAAACTGGTCCTTTACTAGCCTGGCTCCAAGTGTTGTAAGGACCCCATGGGTTGGTGAAGGCATTAGCCTTAAAGGCCAGAATCGATTCATCAAAGAATCCTTGTAATTTGGATTCTTCTTCGTCTTCTCTGGTGGATCCAAAGAAGACAGTCTCATAGGTGAATGCACTGTGAGTTGGCTCTTGTACAAGAGGCTCTGGGGTAGTAGGATCAGATTCTTGTCACCTATCCAACTGGGAGATCATGATGACCTTCTCCAGCGTGGCATAGTTTACCTCATTGTGGGAGCCTGTTTCATGAAATCTACACCAATTGGTCATGGGCTGGAAGTCTATGAATGGTGTGAAATGGGATGGTCTAGCACCACTTTGATTGGCATTTTTGTTCAGAGGTAGACATCTGGTGTTCGTGTTATTGTTCCATTGCTGTTGGTTGGGCTGAGGCCCGCTGTTGAAGTTTCTTCCTCCGTCATTGTTGTTTCATTGGTTAGAGAAAATATTCCCTCTTTGGGAATTAGAGTTCTGGGGTGCATAAGACCCCACTTGCAGTTGACCCATGTCCACAGTTAGGGTGGACAACATTGGCCAGAGGGACTCAACCTCGATGGTCAATTGAGTGTTCATGTCACAATGTGACAGTTGTTGTTGTTGGTTCCCTAGGAAGGAAAAAGTATTTACTGAAGTCAAGGGTGACAATCCTCCAGCCGTGGATGACTAAAAGTAGGGCACTCTAGGTGGTTGTGTCTGAGATTGTTGTGTCTGCTACGGCTAGTTCCAAGGGAAAGATTCCAGACCTGGTATTGTTTGAGTCTATGATGGGTATATGTACTGAGCCTGCTGGTCAATTGGTGGTGGTGGGGGATTCGTGGCCATCATGAGGGAACCTACTGCTAGATTATGGTTATATCCCCTGGTGTATGTAGTTTCATCGGGGATCATGTTGAATGGCATACTCTTCCCAATCTCGCCCAGAGATTTGTTGAGGCCGCGAGATAGTTCTAAGGCTAGGTTGTAAAATTTTTCCAAAGTATCCCGGTCGCCCAGGGTAGTAGTTCTCCAAAGGAGAGTGGAAACAAAGGGGTCCATCACATTGAGATAGGTCTGTATGGTTACTTCCATGGATGGGATGAAAGGGCCCGTGCACCGCTTCAAGGCGCGTTGGAACCAGTGATTAAATGCTGCAATGGGTTCATTTGGTTCCTTTATGATGGAAATGTACTAGCTGTGGGACCAAGCTGGGTCCACATGTTTGTGGATGGCAGCCAAGAAGGTGTCCTTCATGTCCTACCAATTGTTGATGGAGCTGGCAGAAAGGTTAAGGTACGAGTTCAGTTCGCTCTGTCCCAGGGATAGGGGAAACATCCGGGTCACAACATCTTCATGTTGGATATGGTGTTGGTTCATGGCTCTTTGTATGTCTGCAAGTGTTCCTCTATGGTTTGTGAGCCCAGGTGCTCATATCATGGGTAAATATTTTCCAAGTGTGAGGGTAAATCATTGGTTGCACCCGAAAAAGTTCCCATAGGAGACTATGTATTTCTGAAATATGCACCCATTTAGGGAGTAAAATTTTGGGTAGGTTGGACGCTGGTTCCCAGGATTATCTTGGAAGTTTGGATATTCTGTGGTGCACTATACCCCCAAACAATAGTGGCTGGTGTGACTTTTAGAGTCCATTTCTTTCAAGCAGGAGGCTCAAGTTTGACAAACCTTCCAGGGTTAGGGGCTGATCTAAGAATTCTTTTAAATCTCGCTAGGGAGAAAGACCCAATCCCACTGAAGGCTTGAATCCTAAAACTATGGCTTGGAGAACCCTTGGGAGGTGTAAAATCAGAATCTTGAGAGGGGGATTATTTCATCCCCTCCCTCTAGCGCTACTTTCTATTGACGGGACTCTTATGACCGGGTCTACCAATAGAGGTAAGTTGTCACCAGGTACCGGGGTACCGACCAACTTCACCTGTAAAGGTTGTTTGGGGAAATGAGATTCCCTAGGCCTCCAAGAACATGAGAGTCAGGTATTGATGGTGTGGGGCTCGGTTGGGAGATGTGACTATTTTTCAAGGGGGATAGCTGGTTATCTTCAACTTGTTCTCTTCAGAGATTCAAGCAAGTGGGGTTTCCTGCAAGCACGTATTCATTTTAACAAATAAAATTCAAAAGATACTATAGAGTTAGAAATATTTCATCTACCTATAGTTATACTAAATGTTCCAAATATCAACAATGTTCTAACATACTATACTAAATACCGAAGAAATACACAACCATCAGTTCATATTTTATGAGTAGAAAAGGAAAGGAGGTCGTTAATCTACTTTAAGTATCAAAGCAAAGGACATGAAGAACATAAAGCATAAAATACTGTTAACCCAGAAGACAGAATGTCAACAACATCATTGAGAAAATTCTTCCTTCTTCATTAACATCTCTTCCAGCAAGCATTGGTGCATGGTACAATGGTGGCTCCAAGGGAGCATCTGACTACTGAAAACTTAGAAACTATGGAGCATTGAGATCTGCAACTAAGAACTGAGAAAACTAGATTGCTATTAACTGTGGACTGCAAAATCATCAATTTTTCTGACCCTTGGAATGAGGCCGGACTTACTACTTATACACATCTTTATATCTAACCCTAACCCTAACTTATTTTACATTTTTACAATAAAATACATTAGCCAGTGGCTGGTACTACCTAAACCACATTACAAAAGACCTTGAGATAGAGAAGATCTGACATGTTAGAAGAATAAGACAAGAAGGATGGAGTGGAAGAATCGGCCTTGAGAAGAGAGCCAGAAAGGAGAAGGAAGAAATCTGATCCCCTGGGGATCAAGGCTACATGCCTCATAAATGGGAGGGTGGTGCCCTGTCTCTGATGCGCCAGGTGTATTTCTAAAGTGACGCCTTGGGAAGACCATCTGTCAAAAAAACTCTTGCCGATCTGACGTACCTTGATGTAGCTATCCACCTTCTGACAAACTTTGACAACCTTTATTAACTGCTACCCACCCTTTGGCAAGCTTTATTAACTTCCTTGAAAGTGTCTGGTTGGACTCAGGGACCGGGACACAGGTCGCTTAAAGAACACAAAATATAGGATCCAAAATTCTGGGATCCAGGAACTTACGTTCCAAAAGAATAAAGAATACAAGATATTTTCCTTGAGTTTTCTCTAGGTCCCAGAGAATCTCTATTGTTGTTTACTGTCATTGAAGGTCTAGAGGAGATAGGAAATTCCATCTTCATCAATTTCTTTAAGGCCAGCCTGCCAGTAGTTGGCCACCTCAATCTGTTCTGCTAGGTCCAGAATATTGTTCTTAAATTCTTTGGCCATCTTTTCCACATCGTCAACACTGAGTATCATGTGAGTTATTAACATCATTTTAGCTCTATCTATCCCCTCTGGGGATTGATACCTTGATTCCATTAATTCATAAAACTTCCCCAAAACATAATCCTCTGGCGTGCATGTGTTAATGCAAAACAAATCAGCTCTGGAGACCTTTGAAATAAAGACTTATATAAATTGAAATAATATTAGACTGCATTGACCTTATTACATAGAGTCCCCACCAGTTTATTGATTAACCCTAATGTGAGGTCAAGTTAGGAGTGTTGGGTCTTTACAAAATCAAATGACTCTTCTCCTAAAATTCTAGACTTGGAGACAATCTCCTCTCCAAGGCCGATGCATTATTCTAACTCAACCTTCCATGCCTCATAATTCTCAATGTCCCCCTCCCATATACTGATGGTGGTTTTGGCTTGGTGTAAGATGTGGCGGGCTGCATATAAATTTGGGAGTGTGGACACTAGGAAATGTCAGATGTTTCCCAACTGCAAGGCAACCCATTCATCAATTACCTAGGCCTTCTTCTTCATTGCCCATAATGAGTCTATATCACTCTGTGAAAGTGGTGCATCTTACGTAGAGGCCCCTAAAGGAATAACGCTGATGGGCTGGGCCAACTCAGTCAGCAATCCCATGAGGTTTTCATTTTCCTCCTTCTCTGCCTTGAACTTTTGAGCCTCTTTCTTGTAGCGAGCCTCCGCTGCCTTGGCTGCTTCTTTCAACAGGTCCAATTCACCCTATTTTCCTCTCTTCCCCAGTGACACTTCTGTGACATTGTAATCTTCAGCCTCAGTCATTGCCTTGTCTACATCTGGGGAAGGTGTCAAGATTAATGTGATTTTTTCTCCACCTGGCTCGATTTGAAGAGTGTGAACTATCTGGGCTTTCTTAACCTTAGGCAAGTTCTGCGCCTGAGCCATAATATCTGCCAAAGAAAGATGAGCTTTTGGTGTTGATGGGGCCTTTCTCTTTCGGGATTCCACCAACCACTATGGTGGCTTTGCAGCCAAAATCTACTCCTGTGACTTCTCCCCAGGATCTTGTTGTGCCCCTTCAATAGTATGAGCCTTGTTTGGCTCCTTCCCTATATCCTTTGATTCATCAGTGACATTGGCCCCACTATCTATATCCTCAGTAGTAATTGGGTCCTCATTGGTCACCCCGAGATTCTCTTCTTCATCCTGTTGTTGTTCTTGCTCAGCCTCTATTGCTAGGGTTTCTTCTTCTATTGGTAAATCTTTTGGTAGTGGGGGAGGCAATGGGCCAAGATTCAATGTTTGGGCCATGGTAATTAGCTCCCCAAATGTTACCTTTGGGAGTGGCATTTGGAACACAACGGTTGGGGTCACGGTTGTTCCCGTGGGTCCAATTTCCCCAACCGATGCCATTTGTTTATTTTGCTTTTGTTGGCCTAAAAATCCCATATCTTGTATTTCAAGGAACTCAGAGGTATCCACCTATTCTATCCCCTTTTCCTCTTCTATTTGTTCCTCTTGCTCCTGTGTAGGTTCCTATTCTAGAGTTTCCTCCTACGCGATGATTTCATCTTTCGGCTATACGATATCTCCCTGCGAATTCCCAAACTTGTCAGCCCTGAATACATCATCAAATTATTCTTGAGGGGGAGGATTTGTTGGGACATGAGCATGCCTTGGTTCTTTCTTTGGCTTTAGGGAGTCAAAAGAAATGATTTCTACTTATGGGATTTGTGGCATCCCAAGCTCCGGTTTTGTCTTTGGCTTTGGGTTGAGCCTTTTCTTTTTCTTGGTAACCAAAGGAGGCCCCGCATCCCTTAGGACCACCTTCTCCTCTTCCCCATCTATTCCTATCACCCAGACCATTAATTCTTCTAGTGAAGGGGAAGAGGGAGGATGGACAGGTCCGGTCATGAGCACTAGAGTGGCCAATCGCATGATTAATTTCTCCCTCATCTGCTGGGAGGATGCTATTGATTGTTTTAGTTGTTCTTTTATGGGGGTCTCCTATAGGGTTGGAGCTTCCACTATTATTTTTCCTCTATCCTCTCCCTGTGAAGAGGTTTTAGCATTGAAAGTCAGTTTTGTACCGTAGGGCTAGCTCTGCGGGTACTATCGGGCATACTCTCTTAAAGTATTCATGGCTATGCTTGACCTCATTATGAGTGATTTCCTCAATGGTAGGCCCCTCTTTGGAATTCTAGTCTACCAGTGGGAGGGCCATCTTGTCAATCCCCTTTGCCTTGTACTAGGGGTCTATTATGGGTTCGACGTCTGAGAAGTCATCCAAAAATTTGTAGAGCTTCAATCTTTCCATCATCCCCATAGTCATCCGGACGTAATGACAGCTCTGGACTTTGACATCATCTTGGCAATCTTCCCATAAGTCCTTCATGTGATATTAGTGGGGCTCTGATACCTGGGAAGTACCAATGCAATTTTTCCAAGCAGATCAAAGTTCTTCCACGCTAGATAAAATTCTGCCAAGTTTAGACTCTTGAGTTCACTGTCTGCCACCTTGGCAGCAGCCAGACTGCACAAGTAATTCCCACAAGTGATTGGGAATGGAAAATTTGTCACCTTTTTTAAAGCCTACAAGGTGTGTAACTCCAAAATTTGTCTACAATATTCTAAGAAGATTATCTTTTTCCCATAATGTTTGGGCAACAATTAAGGCTTCCCGAAGAAGCCAGTTATCCGAATGTAGGTATGTTGCTGGAATTGGATGTAGTAATGGCCATAACTTCTGACCAGATCCATTTCCTCCTTAGAGAGATGGTACCCTACATCCTGGGTAGGTGTGAATAGATTGCAGTAGATGAAGGCATGGTTCACCTAGCAGAAGCTAGGGAAAATAGCCTCCAATTGAATTTGTGGGAAATAATCCCAGGTAGCCTTCTCACCTGGGTTGATCCCAAGTACACCTGATGTGAGAAGCCCATTGGCATGGTGACAAGGTCATTGTTGTGCTAAGGCCCAAAGAACATAAGAGGTCATATAGAATTTGTAAAGATGGTGGCCCAATCAAAGTATTTCTCACCGGTGGAGATGCCAAGTAAAAAGTAGTACATCCACCCTGAGAATTCTCATGCATGGGGTTGCCCAAAGATCTGGCATAGCACTATAATCCCCATCTGGATACTTTATTTAAACTTAGATTGGGGGATCTCTAATTTCATTTTCTTGGGGTCCCCCTTTGGGGTCTTGAGCCAATGGGTGTTCATATATTGTCGGGCTGTGACCTCCAGCTGTTGAAATTACCCTAAGGCATCAGATCTAGTAATGACAGCTAGGTCATCAAACTGAGGAATCCCCCAAACCTACCTGAAAGGTTGTATCGTAGAGAGACACCATGGGGGTGGGATATTTGGTCAGGATCAGGGCGGCGAGAATGATGACCTGGATGGAGGAGTTGTAATCTGCTTCAAGGGTGAGAATCAACTCTGGGGCCTACTCTGAGCATGGGAAACAAGGGGCCTTCAGGATCCTGGAATCCCTGACGTTGATTGCCAATGGATCGCTAGACTATCATTGAATAAACATTATCTTAACCTGGGCTTGCATCTCGGCCCACAATCTGACACTGATGTCAATAATTAACTGAACCTGGGACTCAATCTTTGATCCCATAATGACATTGTCCCTAAGGTACTTCATGCTAAGAGGCAATTTTTATAAGGCCCTCTCAATTTTGGATATGATGGCTACCCTGGTGACCACCGTGGAGGGAAGCTCTGGACTTTTGAGTGGTGAAGATGCAGAAGCCTCAGATATAGTGAAGGTACATTGATTTGAAAACCTGAAAGGCTAGGTGACCATTAAAATTCATAGATAAATAGTACTCCAGGATTCGGAGATCTTACCATCGAGGCACGTCCTTTGCCTGAAAAAGTTAGTTTAGGTTCAAAATCCCAAAAAGTATATACATATAATGCAGACTTGAGATTAACCATTATCCAGGCCTTGGGATTCCAGCATACTTAATGGAAGTAAGATGTGGATTAGTGAAGACAAAAGAATCGGGGTCTGAAAAACTAATCATTGGAGGATGTGAGCAAAAAGTGAGCTATCAGGCCCACGTGGGCATCATGTGGCTATGCAATAAATGGGGAGTTATGGAAACGGTGACACCAACTTTTTGAATGCATGAAAAGTGGAGGCCACTTGGACAACCTTAAATTCATGCATGGGACATAAATGAAACATAAAGGTTGGTTTGCGGAGGAGAGAGAAAATTGCTTGGTTGAAACCAGCTGAGAGCTGAGTTTCAACTAGGTGGTATTCTGCACAGAACAAGCTCGCAAACTTGGATGAAATAGAGATGAATCATGGTGAGCTCGATGCGAGACTAGACATATATACATAGAATATACACCTAAGTATAGTGGGGCTAAAGGATATATACACAAAAATGGAAGGATATGCATCATATACATCAAATTTATAGTAGAACAAAAATGCAGAATGACTACCTATACAAAACAACATAGAAAATGTACAACATATACAATATCTTACCCCACACAGAGGGTGGAAAACCCTCTAGTGGAGCCAACCCACCAATGAGTGGTGAACCAGGCGACAAGGACATAGAGAAAAATGAAAACAAAACAAAGAAGAAACACAAACAAAACACAATGACAAAAAGTAGAAAAATGAAAGAAAGAACTAGGAACACCAACCTGGAATCTGAAGAAAGGGAAAGGAAGGAAAAGACTCTTTGGATTCTCTACAATAGTTTCCACCTTTGAAGGATCACCAACCAGCACTGAAAATTAATTCACAATTGCCTTCTAAACTCGGAATAACTCACTTAATTATTGCTAAAATTGCCTATGAATCACTCTAAAATCGCCTAAGTGATTTTAATCGCAGTAAGTGTGAAAGTGACAGGTGATTTCTATTTATACCCAAGGTGAAAAGCAAGTTACCTTTCTTTTTGCAAACTCTGGAACAGGCACACTTCTGGACTCTGAGCTTGGGGATTCTGCATGACCATACCCTCTTACGAAAAGAGGACATCGTGGCAGAGAATCCCGGAGTCTGGGATCAGCTCCTGGAAAAGAAATGAAGAACTCCGGGACCGGGTCCCTAAGACATGAGGGAAAAAAACTCAAAGAAAAACCAACACCGTGGGAAAGAAAACCCAGAGAAGGAAAACAAAGAAACAGGCAAAAGAAAAGGCAAGAGCTAAAAGCAAAAACCAAAAAAAGGGGGACCCAACATTTTGCACACAAAATGTAGGGACGGGGATGCAGGGCATAATAGAACCTTCTCATGCTAAGGAACAAGAAAAGAAAAAAGATATGATAAGTTCCATAATCATTGGTAATAGATCTTATGACCACTAGTTGAGGAAAGCCATCAGAGAAGGAAAGAAGGTAAAAGGGGATGAACAAGAGGAAGTTGAAATGCCCCTCTTATTATGCCAAGATGAAAGGTTATTGGATCAAGAATAATTTTTAACTGATGATAATTTCATCAAGACTAAAGATTTTAAGGATTTATTTATTTGGTTAAAGAAAAAAAAATCAGATCCCAATTATAACTAATAGAAGGTGATATAGTGCTAAATGAAGATTTTTAGGCCTTGCAAGAATATAACCCTGAAGTTGAAACAATGATACCAAAACAAGCCAGACAATTGGTTAAATCTAGTGGGATGTTGCTAGTGGAAGGATGAGATTTAGCATCTTCCTTCATTATTGATCAGATTAGGAGGCATCCAGATGTACACTTATCTTCTAAGACACATATTGGTGACATGATCAGGGGATGTGGATACGATCCATGATCTCAAACTTTGGCAATGTGGTCCCTTGCACCAAAGACACAAAAACCTTCTCTAATCAATGTGAAAGAAAATCAAGATGGGGATAAGATCATTTGGTCTATCCATAATACTGGTGATTTAGAGATCTCTCAAGCACTCACCCATTTTGCACACTTAAATGAAGCTAAAGCAGAGAAAATGTCAAAAAGATATCAAAAGATTTTTGATGAATCAAGTGCAGCAGTGAAGGATAGGGAATTATGCTTAATTAAAATCAAAGAATTAGAAGGAGAGGTAGAGGAACTAAATAATACATTACAAGAGGCCCCCAAGGCTGTTCTTCCCCCACCAAAATAAGTCACAGATGCTCAGAATGAAATAATAGAGGATATCTCAGTAGGGACAAAGCAAGTGGACAACGATCAAAACAAAGTGGCTTTGGAAGCCCTGTGGAAAATTATGCAACACAGGATTGATACCCTAAAAGGAAAAGTTGATTTAGTGCATAATGCTTACAATAAGTTATCTGACCTACAAATAGAGGTCAATAATCATATTTCAATATTGAACCCTTATTTTGGAGCTCGGCCAGTTAGGATATCACTTTTTTAAAGGCTAGGAGCCTTAAAACCACAGAGGGCATATCTTCCTGAGATTATCACTCAAGTGGGAGAAGAGATTGAGCATATTGGAGCCACTTTGTCTTTCTTCAAAGGCAAGGAAAATTAGATACAAGCCAGAATTAGTATGTTTGGGCTAGACTGTAACAGATTTATTCCTCCAATATAGGGAGATAATAATAAGATCAAAGTAATATCAGATTGGAAAGGTGAATTTGATACCGTAGCACCTATTAAAGAGGAATTTATATAAGATAATGTTACATTAGATATGGATAGTTTTAATAAGACTTTAGATGAGGCTTTTAAGGTAGAAACAAACTTCATTAAGTTTGTGATAGATGTCAAGCTCATAATAGATGCCAGATGGGACAAACAAAAGGAAAAAAATAAAGAATATCCAAAGCTTTAATTGGCCTTCGGAGGTAGAGGTTTCAGAATGGGATAATATCACCAAGCCCAAGAAGAAAAATCCTACAGCCATTTACCTAGACATATTGGATGAATAGTGAAGAGGCACCTAGCACCTTATCTATGAGCACATGGAGGATAATCATTTAAAAATACTAGTGTAAGTTATCCTGTATTGGCAGTCACTAGGTCTCGTAACAACCACAAGAGATTATCCAGAATATCTACAGACAAAGGTGCCATCTATCAATGATTTGGAAATCAGATTTGATCTTTTCCTTATTTTTCCTTCCACCGCTTGAAGGCCTAATTGTATTTTTGTCTTTTAGTTCCTTTAGGGTTAGGTCTAGCCATCCAAATATTGTTGCATCCTTAATCTTTAAGGATTCCAAGATGTCTGTTACTCTATAAATAGAAAGATGTATAAATTTTGTAAGAATGATGAAATATAAAACTATGAGGCAGACTTCTTATTTTGTCTGAGTTTTTAAGCTTTTAGTCTTTTGAATGTATTGAAGCTGCAACATATTAATAAAATACAAAGGAGTTTCTTGTTCTATATCATTGTTGTGTTCTATATTTCTATTTATTCTCTTGTATGTTTAGTTTGTAAGGAATCTAAAACATACCAGTTATAAGTTAACTGTGCAATCACTTGCAAGTTTCTTTTAAGGAGGGAGTAATTCTTATAAGTGGTTCTAGAGGGTTAAACATTAGTATAAGAATTTGATACAAAGGCGTGGGAATGAAAAGTTAGTTTGTAAGGCACTCTATCAGAACTACTTGTATATTTCCATTAATTATTTTGTTGTGGATTTATATCTCACTTGACTCTTTTCCCAATATTAAGGCATTGGTCTAGGATTTGACAAACAGTTATTCATCATCAACATTAAAACAAAAAAATCATTTATTTTCATATTCTAAAGAATTTACATGCTTAAGTAGTTGTATTAGAGAATACAATTCAATTTTTTGATTCCTTATAGAGAGAATCATCTAGGTTAGCCTTCTTGAGTCAAATAACTCTAAAAAGAAGAAGGATGAGAATCCTTATATCACTCTTGTTTTCCATTGTTATGTTTATGGTATGGATTGTTAAGCTCTGTATTAGATTGATTATGGTTATCTGCAAGATGTTCTATTAGTTAATATAATAAAAATAAATAGGCAAACTAGTGTGACTTTATATCCACCATTAAATCTTACTAAAAAATAGTAACCTATTGAAGGTACACCCGCCTTATTCTGTGGAGCTAGAAGAAGGAGGAGGATTAATCCTCATCAATTAGACTTTGTCTTGCAAGAATCCAGTGTTGGGAGTTATAGAATTGGTTAGTTATTAATCTATTTTGATTCTGCAAGAAAAAACTCTAACAAGATGCATTGGAGAATTTAACATATGCTTGACTACCTTGGAGATATAACTTGGAGACTTATTTTGATCCAATGTGGTCATGATAAAATGTGTTATACATCGAGATTATCAATTTTTCATGTGGTGCTTATGCAAGAAGGAACTTTTAGATAATTTTTGGTATATTTAATGTCGGTGCAAGTTGTCTATTTAAAGGGAACTGCTCATATTGAAATGGTTTTTGTTGTGAGTGATGTGATTAGGGTTTTGTGATTTCAAGCAGTGTGATCTATGGTTGCAATCAGAGAATAGATAGAGACAGTGTTGTGAACATTGTTATAGCATAAAGGATAGAATGGATCTAACAAGAATGCAGTGCTACATCCAGATCATTCATCTTGTTTTTCCCTAATAGTTACACAAAGAAAAATCCCTTAACTGGGTGAAATCTAATAGGTACTTATTGTAAATCCCTTAACCGAGTGAACTCATAGAAAGATTTTTAAATCCTCTAGAGAATTAGATCATAATTGATCTGATTGTACTCCTAATAGTGTACTTGTCACCCCTAATAAGGTGAACCCTCAGAAAGGGTTTTTGTAGTTCCTAACATGGAAAAATCATTTACTATAGTAGTGGGCTTGTGGGCGTCATCCCCACCGCATCTTTCTCCCTCTAACCAAGGGTTTCCACAGTAAAAATATATGTCATGTATGATGAGTTTGTGGATGCTTGCCATTGTTTACTTCTATTTTCTTACATTAGTTATATGCTTTGTGGTTTGGAAATTAATATTGTTGTTATTCAAATTGGTGGTTGAATTTTTACATTACCTGTTTATACTGATTCACCCCCTCTCAGTACCTAATAATTTTAACAATTGGTATTAGAGAATTGGTCCTCTTGGTGAGAAGCCTAGTAACTTGAGAAAAAGATCCACTATCATGGAGGGTTATAGGTATGAGATGCAACTTGAGAATGCAAACAAGATGATCATTGAGCTCTAGGAAAAGATGAAGAAGTCACTTTCCAAAAGGAGAGAACTTACTGAGTAGTTATGTGAAAGTCAGGATTAGATTGATAAACTATTTGAAGGTAGTATGTTTGAAGAATTTGAGGAAGCAATTTCAAATATGATGGATATGAATAAAAGACTTAAAGAAGTGGTGAATCTGAAAAAGAGATCTTGAAAGTCAGTCTATTAGGATGTGTAAAAACCTTTAAGGAAGAAGAATGGATGAAGATGCAAGGAAGACTGCAGAAGATGTCAATAAATTTGCTGAGGATGCACCTAGATCTCCTGTCAAATCAGTGAACACTATTGAAAGGGAAAGAAAACTCAATGTTACATGCTCGGTATGTGGTAACTATGGTCACCTTGCAGTAAATTTCAGAATGAGAACTCAAAGAGGAAATGTTGGACCTTGGAGGTCAAGTGGTATAGCTTGTTTCCAATTCCATATGGTTGGTCACCTTGCTAGAGATTACATATTCAGGAACCAATCTCCCAACCAGTTTGAGGATAGGAAGGGAAAGAATGTTGTAAATGTTGATGAAGTCAGATGTGAGATGGAGAAGACTTGGGTGAAGACAAAAAAGAAATAGGAAGATGTGAAGTCACCTGAAGGGAATCCACCATCCTCTGGTACAAAGGATTCTACTTTAAACTAATCTTATTATTTACTTAGGGGGAGAAATTATAGAAAAATCATTTAGGGATCCCCTAGATTCAAGAGAGGTAAGATATATATGCACTTTATCATGTAAATTTCTATGATTTTGGGTTTTCTAAAGACTTTGAGGTTGTTTGTGACTATGTCAATTGCACTAAGATTTCATAGTATGTATCTATTTGATATCAATTATAACTATTGGTTGAGTACCAACCAGTGGATATGTGCTAACCAATGACATGACACCATTCCTACCATTAAAGTTCACAACATCTATTTCTCATATGATAAATAGAGGAAAAGTGATTTTATTTTGTAGTTTTACTTTCATTCGAGTATTCAAGAGCTATCTTGAGCTATAATGTGCAACAGTTTATTTTGAGTTGAGATTTCAAACCTAAGGACTTGAATGTAAATTGATAATGGTGTAAACACATTTGGTTACTAAGCTAGCCAAATCCAAACAAGATGATAGATAAATTCCAATTAATCACATTAAAGATAAGGAAGTTCACTTTGCATCCATGGTGATAGGTTATAGAGTATACTAGTCAAGTCATGTTAATAGTATGTCTGGTGGTGCTATCCATGTTTCATATGTAATTGTTAAAGATGATTCAGTGTATGATCTATGTGAGATGACTAGGAGTCAGTTTATGGAAAACATGGAGATGATAAAGAAAGATAAGAAGAAATAATTTAAGTATGGTTCCCTACTGGTATGTTTGTTTATCTATATCCAAAATTTATTCCCCTTAGAGGTAAAGTTACATGGTCAAAGGATAAACTGGTAGTTGTTCACATAAGTGAATTCATAAAGGAACTAGGTGATAAATTTAACAATGTTATGTGGGGATTTTTCAAAGACTTCCAAACTAAGATTCATAAACATGAAAGGATACCAGATATAATTGTAGAAAAGTACAAAAATGATATTTTTTTCCTACTAGACACTGATACATGCATTGTGCAAGTAGTTGAACCTAGGACATATTGGCTTACACTTATGGGGTATGAAGTAGAGGGTGATTTAGTAACTCTACATGCTGATGAATTTTTGTCAAAACCTTTAGACAAACAAGCAAAAATATTTGAAACATATGATGAAGCCTTTGTCAAAATTCAAAGGGAAGCAAAGAAATCAGTCATTGAGAGGAAAAAAGGAGAATGTTATCTAACCTAGAGGAGAAGTTTGGCAGTGATGAAGCAGGAACATCTTGCATTGCTGCAATTGAAACTAAAGACCCTTTAGCTAAAATTCCTTCAACTTATGCAAAGGTGAAGAGAAAATAGAGAAAACCAACAATAAAGGAATTTAAGTCCAAGGTGAAACCAAAAAGGAAGAAAGGTCAAAGTACTCCTTCTATGAAAAAGACATACAAGAGGAAGAGAAAATACACAGAGGAGAAGGGTGATCTAAAGGAAACTGAAGAGGATGAGGAAGAAATGACATAATTTGGTAAGGATGCCTCTGAACTGAAAAAGAGTGGAGAGACAAAGAATGCTCCTTTTATTGATGATATTGAAAAAGGTATTGTGGATAACTGTAAACTAGCTATAGTTGGTAGAAAATACACCTTGGGTAGTGGTGAAGACAAGAAGAAGATACAAGATGTCATTGTGTATCATTTTCACAAAGTTTTTAGAACCCCTTTAGAGATTCATTGTTACATTCCCAATGAACTATATTAGTTGATAGATGCTAGATGGAGTGAAATATTGGAGTTGGATAGGGAAATCATGGATAGAGAACTATTTCCAGTGCAACCAGAACTATGTGCTGAAGATGCCAAGATAATGTTTGAATCTCACAAGAAAAAGTTCAAAATAAAGAGAAGAGCAACTAGAATTCAAATTGATGACACAAAATATTCATAATGAGATTGTTGAGGCATGGAAGAAGTTCCTATAGATAAAGGAGGTAGTAGCACAAGCAAAGAAAGATCAAGCAACATCTATTGAACCTATGCAGATAGATGATACTTTTTCTATAGATCAGTTAATTGGGGATGTTGTTCTTGATGTCCCTAACCTAGTGCAGAACATTGGGGTACAAAATGTTGGTTTATCACAAACCGGTAGAGATGAGATTGAAATAGTAGACATTATAGGTAAAGAGGATTCTTCCTCACCATCTCCTATGAAGCATACATAGGAATTGATTTCTGAGAAGGAAGATGATAAATTTGTAGAAATTCAGCAAGAGGGTACTATGAAAGAGACTGAAGAAGAACTTAATATAAAAACAAAATTGAGTCTTGTTGAGCTAAGTGAAAAGAAGAGGCAGAAACCAGTGCGTATTGTTGAAGAAGAAGAAGAATAAGAATAAGAAGAAGAGGAAGTAAAAGAGGAATAAAATCTTACCACACCGGTGGAAATAACCAAATTGAAGCCTAAGGAACTAATGAAATACTTAGAAAAATTGAAGACAAAGGCTGAAAGAGATGAGTTGAGATCTAAGAAGAAGAAGACAAGAGTCTTAAGGTAAGATAGAGACATTATAGCTAAGTCAATACCTAAGGTAGAGTATGATGAAGAAGATTCTATAATTTCTCATATGGACACTCTGATTAAAGAAATTTTAGATCAAGGCCCAGATTTGTAGACAACAACTATAAAAATTACAGAGGATAACTTAGAGAAGAATATGATAGGTAAATTGATGGGAAAGATAACTACAGATCGGAGAAAATTGACAGATCTTGTGAAGGAAGTCAAGTATTCATTGACTAAGGCATGACAATTGTTTACTAAAGTTTCACAACATTCTAATTTTATCAAGGACTTAGAGAAAAATAGAGTTGAAGCTCAAAAGGAACTAGAGAGCTTAATAGGTCAGTTTGATCCTATTTCAAGTTCAGTCACTACTTTTAGTGGTCAAGTGCAAACAATTTCACACAAGATAAAGAAGATCCAATATGAGAAAGACAACAAGATGCTTACTCTATTGTAACTTTAATCCTACTTATCGCCTACAGTAGAGGTCATGTAGAAGAATGTGAAGAAGGCATAAGACATACTTTTCTTACATATTTCAGTTTTTCCACCTTAGGCATTGTTGTCAAAGGGGGATTATATGTATATGGGGAGCATTAGTCTATAGTAGTCTATGCTATATATATATATATATATATATATATATATATATATATATGGGGATTCATTAGGTGGTGTATATATTATTTTTCTCTGACCTATTATGGAGATTGTGATTGGACAATTTTTAGTAGACAATATATATTTGTCATCAATGCCAAAGGGGGAGATTGTTGGAATTCTGATGGATTTTGGTTGCAGTCATAAGGAGTCACTTGTTTGGTTTTCATTGATGACAACTAAGTCAGAACAATCATGAAATATAATAGGTTAAGTAAAGACAAAATTAGTAAGAAGGATTCATGATCGGTAATGCAAGAAATTGGCTGAGTCCAGAAGATTGGTAGAAACTGAGGACAACACTTTTGTGGTGATCATGGTAGAAGTGGAATCATGAGGAGCGGTCATAGGTACAACATAAACATGTTCATATTCTAGTGTGGTTCCAAATAGAACTTATTTGGTTGATCCGTAAGAGATTGTTTGATGTCATAGAAACCAAGACAAGTAAGAAAACTTGTGTTCTTGAGCAATTCTTGGATCAGTGAGTGGTATAGTATGTGCGATGATATCTGATGATATGATGATGTAGAATAGAGGTTACAAAGTGATGAGTTGGCACTTATGGGATTGATGCACTTATGGTGATGCATTGGAGTAGTCAAAACATGTTTGACTACCTTGGAGATATAACTTGCAAACCTTATTTTGATCCAAAGCGGTCATCATAAAATGTGTAATGCATCGAGATTATGACTTTGACATAGACTACTTATGCAAGAAAGAATTTGAAAATCATTTTTGGTATGTTTAATGTTGGTGCAAGTTGTGTATTTAAAGGGAACTTCTCATATTGAAATGGTTGTTGTTGTGAGTGACACAATTAGGGCTTTGTGATTTCAAGAGGTGTGATTTAGGGTTGCAATCAGAGAATTGATAGAGACAGTACAATGAGAAGTTACAAATTATAGAGAATAGATTGGATTTGACAAGAAAGTAGTGCTACATATAGACCATTCATCTTGTTGTTCCCTAATAATTGTAGCAAGAAAAATTCCTTAGCAAGGTGAAATCTAATAGGTTCTTATTGTAAACCCCTTAACCGAGTGAAGTCATAGAAAGAGTTTTAAACCCTCTAGAGAGGTAGATCATAATTGATCCAATTGTACTCCTAATAGTGTACTTGTCAATCCTAACAGTATGAACCCTTAGAAAGGGTACTTGTAGCTCCTAATAGGGAAAACTCATTTACTACAGTAGTGGGCTTGTGGGTGTCATCCCCACTATGGTTTTCTTCCTCTAACCAAGGGTTTCTATGATAAAAATATCTATGTCATGTGTGACGAGTTTGTGGATTCTTGATATTGTTTACTTCTATTTTCTTACTTTAGTTATATGCTTTATGGTTTGGAAATTAATATTTCTACTATTCAAATTGGTGATTGAATTTGTTCATTACCTGTTTGTACTGATTCGCCCCCTCTCAGTACCTAAGAATTCTAATAGTAGTGGTTTTTTTTTTCATAGGAATTGGATGTGAAGTTTTGTTAGTGGTAGTTTTTTTTATATGCATTGGATGTGAAGTTTTGTTAGTGGTGGTTAATTTTTTTCATAGGCATTGGAAGTTTTTTTTGTTATGTACATAGACATATGACTCTCAAGGGTGATGTAGACATTGGCATGTGGCACTATGAGGTGATGTAGATGTTGACATATGTTATACATCTCTTTACCCCTCCTTTATATAGGGGAGAGTACCTAGTACCTGAACACATTCTAATGGTTGTGATAGCAGTTGTTAATATAATACCTACACTTGCTGATTTGATATCCACTATTTTTGACAACAATGTGCCAATAGTTGTGATTGTAAAGTTGTTTATGCTAATGATGACTATCCATAACTTAATGAAATGTGTCACTTTCTTTAAAAAGCAACCAATTGTGTGATACCACATCAGCTGCAAACGTCTGAGGGGGGGGGGGGGGGGGGGCTAATGCACTATGATTGGTCTCACTTTTGTTTGGGCTATTATAGACACCTTAGAAAAAATCATGTTGATATGGTATCATATTTTTTGACGTGGCTTTGAAACCTTATTTATAAGTAGGGGACTTTCTGAGTAAGCTGCTGTAAAAGAGGGGAGTGATTTGAAATTTAACATAGGATTTTGAGAAGCGCAAAGTTAGGGTGCTCAACTATTGGGTCCTCTCCCTTATACAAGGAGGTGAACTTCACGTCCTTTATGTGGTTTTTTTTGAATTATATTTTATTTGGCATCTTAAAATGGAGAAGTCATATGTAGTGACATTCTCTACTCTTTAATAAGGGTGTAGAGTAGGAAAATTGGGAGTTAGAAAACATCATGATAAGCCAAACATGAAAGATATTTGAAATCCTAATCACATTAATGAAGCTATGAAGACAAAAATTATGAAATGTAATAACAAAATCAAATAAACATCATGCACACTTCTCATTCCACTCTATTGTTCTTCTTTCTCTTCTAAATCGATGTTTCTCTCAAGTAGACAAGTGTACCTACAAAATGAAATCTAGCATGGATAGAATGATGGCAAGAATACTCGAAATCATGATTGCAAGAATGAGAAATGAGAGTCCAATAAATAGAAAAATTGGGATAGATTGGATGACAAAGATCAATTTGGGACTAAAATTAATTGACATATGAGATTAAACGGGAGGACAAGTTAAGTGATGATAAATTGGAAATTGCATTTCCAAGTGGAGGAGGAAATATAAATAAGATAGAGTTAAGTGAAAATAAATATTGAAAATATTTATTTTCAATAAATAATATCATTTGCTAGTGGAGGAAAGGAGTGATGAAAAATTTAAGTGGCAGAGAAAATGGAAGGAGGAAAGAGTTAAATGGAAAAGGAAACTAGTAAGTGTGAGTTAGAAGTGGATGGGAAAGTAGAAGGTGGAAGAGTTATAAGTGGAGACAAATTAGCATGTAAAGAAACAAGTGCAGTTAGAAATTGGAGTGGAATTTAATAATAAAAATTTATTAATTTTCTCATATTTGGAAAATTAGACAATTTATTTAATTGTTGGAAAAGGGGAAGGGGGTAAATAAATAATATATTTATTTACCAAAGGGATGACATTAAGATCAAGCAACATTATCATATTTTTACAATCCATTTAAATTAATTATTTTCTTCTAGATTTGATTGTGTAAGTGTTTTTAGCATCAACGTTTTGGATCACACTCCGTGATCCATCATCGGGATGAGAGAGAGTGTAAGAATTGTAAAAATAAGAATTGAAAAAGAAGTGCATCTTATTTTTACAATTCTTGCACTCTCTCTCATCCTGATGATGGGTCACAGAGTGTAATCTGAAACGTTGATGCTACAAACACTTACACAATCAAATCCATAAGAAAATAATTAAATTAAGATCAAGGATAAATCAAATGGTTATTTTCCTTGGGACAAAGATTATATAATTGTCAAAAATTTTTAAATAAATTAGTGATTGAAGACAAATTGATAGGACATGATGAAATCAAAGGACAGAAAATAGTAATAAATTAAATAATTATGATCATTTAATTAATAGAAGCATGACACAATATTGACGAATGATAAAGATCAAAAGCACAATATAAAAGACATGTTAAAAGGGGATCCACATGAACTAACTATTTTTAAGTGTCTACATTTTGTCCTTCTTTGAGACAATGCAATTATGAGTGTTGTTTCAAAGAAAAATTAAAAGATCATGCCCAAGAAAATTGAGAGAATGGAGGTAGGATTCCCCTTCAAAAAATTGGGCAAAAATTTGACATGATTTTTTAAAATAATTACGAGGACTAATAGAAGAAGAGATAAATAAAAGAAGAAATTAGATGGAGAACAGTTAGTAATGATGAAACCATGCTTTCGTAAGTGCATTTTATCTTTAGAGAAATTTATTTATTATGAAAAAATGGATGTGGCACACTATGACATATAAAGCCAAGGTGATAAAAAAATCCCTTTGAAGAAAAACAAACACATTGTAGACAAGAAGTGTTTCTATACATTTTGAAACATTTGACATACTTGTCCCAGAACTTCATAAAAATCACCCTACA
Organism: Thuja plicata; assembly: GCA_018584345.1. Taxonomy (NCBI): domain Eukaryota; kingdom Viridiplantae; phylum Streptophyta; class Pinopsida; order Cupressales; family Cupressaceae; genus Thuja; species Thuja plicata. Next base: position 286,569 of record MU226798.1, on the reverse strand, counting down.
AAACTTCATAAAAAGCACCCTACGAATAGATCCAAAAACAAAAAGGACCATGAACCATCTTCAACACTCTAATCACTTGTGGATATCCTTGAGGAGAATAGGAACATGAAAAAAGTTAAATAAATAAAAAATAAGCCTCACTTAAACCAAGCAAGCTAACAACCATTCTGATCTTGTTATCAAAGTTGATAGTTTGTTTGATGAAGATGATGTATTCTTTTAGGAATGAAGTACCCTATCTAAGACATATACTATCTTATTTAGAGTATACCATACCCTGTATAAGTCAAATGGTATATCTTGTTTGACTGATAAGATACATTTGATCTAACTGATTGTTGTCTTTATTGGATAGTTTGTCTATTGATGCGTGATTTTGTTAAGCACAATGTTTGTTGTATTTTCAAATTTGTGTATGCTCAAATGTGTGTCTTGTTGCAAGGGACAATTTATTGATGAAATAATAATCACTAATTATTTTTTAGATTTTAATCATTTTCAAATATTTTATGATTTTAGGGATATTTAATTTTTTTGTGCTTTCTTCAAGACATTTTGCAATATTTTTGGGATATTATTTGATATTTAGAGATTTTTTTTTCAGGTTTTTGCAATTTTTAGGATTTTTAAGGACATTATTAATGTGAAAATAAGATATATTGAATTGCACCTAGTGTCTAGCAAGAAATAGACAATATGAATGGACAAATAGACTAGTAGATAGAAGAAGGACAAAGGTTTCTATTTATGGCATTGGAACTGCTTTGGTTGCCAAAAATTATCCAAGCAATGAGATAACATGTTTTCTATTCAAGCTAAGGGATTCAACATGACAAGATAGGGTAATTATATGGTACGCTAAATAACATATGGTTCAGAGGAGTGGACATGTCAAGAGGTATTTTGAAAATATGTTTTGCATTTTACATCTTTATATATATCAAGATCAAGAGAGGGATTTGGATAAGACATTGATAGAATATAGATAGGATAAGCAAGATCAACAATGGATGAGATAAAAGATATGAAATAAGGGGAATGATAAGGTAGGTGGTATGGACTAAAGGGATGTGGACAAGGTGAGGAAATATGATGCACAAGGCTCATAATATCCTTAACCTTGTCAAGATCAAAGATGGGAAAATGAATATTGGTGTGGATAGGATAATATATATGAAGGATGAAAGATAATGGAGGAAATGACAGAGGTATGATAGGACAACATGGATGAAGCTTTACCCCAAGGAAATAAATTCACAAATTATGCATGACACTCATTTAATAATTTTTCATTGAATGGTCCTTGCCCAAATTGCTTATTTTCCAGGTTTTCACTAGTGAAGAAATTATTTCTCTTTACTCTTTCTTTAATTCTTATTGTTGTCACCAAGATGCCTATTTTCCAAGTTTTCATCAAGTTGACATTTTTTTTATATATATTTTTTCTCTTTTTCTTTAAAATTATTTATTTTAAATTATATATATATATTCTTACTTTTTGACATTTTAAAGAAGACAATGGACACATGATAAGACATGGAGAGTGGATTCAAGCGTCTTTTTCTTTAGATGGGGTTCTTGAAGGACATGTAATAATGGACCGTAACTATTGATGGTATGCTCAAAGACGTTGGTAGGGAAATGACAAAAGGAGATGAAATGAATGATTGAATGAAATAGTATAAGGATTTATGCAAAGGATTGGATAGGTTGGATGAAAGGCTGAAAATAGGTGTTGGATAATGGAATGTAGGTAGACTTGTTTTTGAGTGGATATGAATGTGGACAAGATCAACATTGGAACACACCTTAAAAGGTGGTGGAGTGGTAGAGGAAAATGAGACTTTGAATTTGACAGAGGAATGAATATGGATTTTGGGACATGAGGACCCAAAATGGATTTGGAATGTCAAAGGTATTTAGATGGAGGGATGATAATTTTGGGTCAAATTTATTTTTCTTTAGGACTATGTGCTTCAAGGAGTTGCTTGGGAATCCACATGTTTTTTATTTTTCATTCTTTAGTGGTTCCTTGGAGCACATTGCTTTCACAAGGGATTTAGGAACCCATATGAATTTTGACTTTTCTTTTTTCTTAATTGGACTTTGTGGCCTTTTGGACATTTATTTTTCTTTTTGGATATTTTTTTTATATGTCGATTAGACTCGACATGTTGATCCTTGACTACATGTGAATTGTTGGACTTTTAGATTTTATGCTTGGAATCCAAATTAATTGGAAAATAAAGGAGATTCATGGATGGATATGAATAGAATAGAGGCCATTTGAATGAGTAAAAAGGTTCTCAAAGATGCATGCTTTTTCTAATCTTGATGTTTGAAAGGGTATGTGAATTGTGAGCTAGTGAATGGATAAATATATGGACCTAAGATGGATGGAATGGATGAAGGGGAAGAGAATAATTGGATTTAGATTTAGAAGGGATACCCAAGTCTTGAGAATGAGCACTAATAAATTTGGTACCAAATTGCAACGGCAGTGCCGTTGCAGTTTTTCCGTCACAACCTTGTCGTTGTTGCAATTGCGACGATAGACCATCACAATTGCAACGATGACAAGGTTGTGACAGAAAAATTACAACGGCACTGCCATTGCAATTTGGTACCAAATGTATTAGTGGAGGTATGTAACCAAGGCCATGGCCATAAAAAATTTATTTGATATGGAAGGGTTCTAATATAGTTTGTTCATGGAGGCTTAACCCTCTGACTTGATAATTCTTTTGACTAGTAGGATACTTTCTACAAGACGTGAGTCCATTTTGAGGTGGATATGATATAGAAAGAACAATAGGATCATGAAGTAGATTGGACTGGATGAAAGTGGAGGAACAATTTGACATGTAAAAGGTCCATGAGAAACTTGGGTAGAGGAGCTTAAATCACGAGGGGGACTTTGAAAAATAATATGATCTTGCAGTGGAATAGGAGGAATGATAGGATCTCATGGGGAACATGGTGGATTAGGGAAAGGAGATGAAGGGATCTTTTAGAGGATATGAAGGGATAGCGGATTTTTATGGTGGACATTAAGGTGAAGGGATACTTTAATCTTGACTTGGAATGGGATCATTGGAATCCATTTTAACGATGTTCTTCTCTTGAATTTTGATAGAATCAGTAGGAAGGATGGAAGAATTGTCATGATCTTTCCTAGGAAGTGGAAGGTCAATAGGACTTGGAAGGGCACTTTGTTCTTGAAATGGAATGGGTCATCTCTGTTGGGATGAACAAAGATAGTGGAATCATTATGAGATTTTGGAAATATGGAATCTTGGTCAAAAATTAGATGGGATTGATCTTGGTTTGTTTCTGGACTCATTTCTTCATTCTTTGGATCATTCTCTTAACATGGGGTATGATTTTGAATATGTGTGGGGGATTTTGGATAAGGTTCAATTTTTTGAAATAAAGGAGATAGACTTTGGATGGGACTTTCAGGAATCAATTTGATTGGAAATGGAGCACATGGTAGAATTGTCTCTAAGATTTATGAATTGGGAATGTGATTTGTATCAAGAAATGGATTAGATTGGATTTATTGGTAGAATATCCCTTAGGAGGTTGAATCATTGGATGTTTCACTTGATGGAGATGGTGTAGATGCTCTTGTGAAGAATTTGGGATAAAAGAAATGGTGAGAGATATGGAGGCTACTTGAGGGATAATTTCTTCATGGGAGACAAAAGTGTCATTAATGTGATTATTTTGGAATGAGCCACTGCTAGATACGGGTAACTAATTTTGATCATACTCATAAATATTTTACTGTGCACAAACTAGTTTTCAAAGAAAACTCTTGAAAGATTTAGATTGGGATTTTTGTTCCTTGGGCGATCTTGTTTTTTATACCACATCGATACTGGCATGTTGTGAGACAATTTTGGATTGAACATGTGGCACAATGGGTTGATGTCTAATAGATGACATGTTTTACATTAGACATGTGTTTGTTTGGGACATCCTTGGTGGTGGATTTGAGGACATAAGAGAATGTTCATTGACATGCGATGTGACCAATAGAAAATTTGTTTGTGTAATTGTATATGATCTTGGTATTGATTGACTTATTTACACAATTGGCACAAAGTGTTGTGTGATTTATTGAGGGAAACTTGGTTGAAATTGGTTCAAAATTGGGTGGTGGCCCTAGTTGAATTGTACACTCTGGTTGGAAGGTTTGATTTGGAACTTGGTTCAATGATTGATTTGGGACTTGGTTGAATGGAGGCTAATTTGAGACTTGATTGAACAAAGTTTTCTCTTGGACTTAATTGAGTTGGATTTTATCTGGGATTTGGTTGAATGATGATTGACTTGGGGCTTGATTGAATTATAATTGACTTTGGACTTTATTGAAATTTGTGCTTGTTGTTTGAAATTGGTTTGTCATATTTATTTGTGAAACATGATTTGGCATGTCTAATTTTGAAATGAGAGTTTGTATGTCAATTTGTGCAAGGTTTTATTTTGGAAATAGAAGTACTTTGGACATCTTGGTTCTACTCTTGTCCATATTTTTCACCCTTTTATTCAAGATCTCCACTTCTCGCACTAATTTTTCCTTTTGCAATAAAGAAATAGGGATGGAATTTGTTTGAACATGAGAACCTTGATTCAAACTTTGGGACATGTATAAATTGGATTGATGTGATTGATTTTTTTATTGTGATGACATAGTACATGAGAGTAGGAAGGTTGATGTCGAGGTGATACTCTTTCAATTTGAGGGTCACCTTCTCTATGATACCAATAACGCTAATTAATCATATTTGTTTTGAACTTTGATCAAGGGCTACTGCATGGTGATAAAATAAAGTTGATGAAATTTTCTCATAGAAGATTAGGATCTTGTTCCAACTAGTGTGATATTCTATGTTTTTAGATTTTCAAATTTTAGGAATGAAGTGATATAAATCTAAGGAATAAAAAAATATGACTCAACAATATGAGAGACAAATTAAACTTATGTTTTTAGGATTTTTCAAACATAAGGATGATTATGCAACCCATATTTTTGGTATTTTCGGAATTTTGACAATGCAAATTAGGAAGGACAAAATGCAATTTATGGTTTTGGAAATTTTGGGACTTTGAAAACCTTGGAAATCCAAGTCTAAAGGTATAAACCTAAGAAATTGAAGTGAAGCCAAGACCTTAAAGGATCAAAGGAAAAGCTAAAGGAAAAAGGATAAAGTCAAATGTGTCATTGACAAGTTAAGGTATTTGTCTTAATGATGATGATAAAAAGAAAAATATTTTTGACAAGGTCAAGATTCCCTATTCAACAACATAAGGTGTAACCACAAAACTTGGATTTTTGGATTTTACAAGGTATAATTTTATATCTAAGTACAAAATTAGGCCACAATAGATTAAGGAATGCAATGATAAGGAAAATATGAGGAGGAAAATGCAATGAAAAGAAAAATATGGGGAAGATAATGCAATGATAAGGAAAATATGAGGAGGACAATGCAATGATAATGCAAATACAAGGAAGATAATGCAATGATAAAGAAATAAGTGACCTAGGATCTAAGGAAAAAAATGAGGACTAATGAAAGGTTTTAACCTAAGGAGACGCCTAATCATGCCAGGTTAAAACAAGATTCTAGGGCTCTTTGTAGTTTTGAATCTCTATATTTTGAAAGGTTTGATTTGGAAAATCTTTGAAATATTTACATAATTGCTTGACGGTTTAAGAAAATTGGTGTTTGAATGATGAAATTTATTTTAACACTCACACAAGACACATCATATATAATGTTTTTTTTTACTTCAACATGAAAATAAGGACAACCTAGGTTGCAAAGGATACTACTTGCCAAGTCCCCACTTGGATTACATTGTATACTTAAACAAAGTGGACAACTAGAGAATCAAGTGTTATTGGCTCCCCCTTACATGACACTTAAATATCTTGACTCTCTTACCCCAAAGATTCAAAGACCTTGATGAATTTATGTTTCAACAATGAATATTTAGGTGTGTGGCGTCTTTGTTGGCCTGACCTTCTACACCATCAAGTATATGGTTTTTGGAATTCTAAAACATTAGTTCCTAGTAAGGGAATTTAATTTGGGGGACATAATGGTAAAATCTGATGTAGAGGAAGGACCTAATTACTTATCAAATCAAATAGCAAGTGCTACTACTATTCCCAACATAATTTGACTCATGAGCTTCATTTTAGGATTTGTCTTGGGACTCACCTTGAGGTATTTGAACCTACTCTAGCTGATCCTTTAAATGACTTTGGGAAGTCCCTATGATGTTTTATAATGATTAATTTATATATGAAGACTTACAATCCTACAACATTATTAAGGTTTACACTTTTGGTTTATGGAAACTAGGAATGACAACTTCTAAGAACTAGGAAAAACAAAGAAAAGTAGTTTCTAATGATTCCCCAATGGATTTAAAAACCTTAAATATCATGTTAAAATATCACATGGAATGTTTAGTGGTGGCACTCCACAAAGAACACAAAAACTAAATGGTTATTGTTTGGCTTATTCACTGTCAACACAACTTCTTTAGGATAGTCATTGTATCTTGTTGTATGTTTCCATTCAATGGTCATTAGCACCTTGAAAATGTCTATATGAACTTATTCCACACTTAAAAAACCTTATCCAATCACAATGAAGACCAAACCATGCCTTAATACGTTCAAACTTGTTCTTCAATGAGTTGACATTTCGATTCATTAGAAAAATCAAACCAACAGTCAATTTTTTGCACGTGCAAAACTCAACATGGAGCCCTACAACTTTGGGACATTGAAGAAAATGTCAACAAATGACCCTCCACCAATTTTTATAACTTTCACTGTATTAATCAAGAGAAATTGATTTTTGTATGTTTTTGGAAACCCTAGGCAAGGTTTAGAACAATTTTCACCAAAAATGTCATAACTTTCAATTAAAATTTATGAAACCAAGTGAATTAGAAATTATATTGACATGCATTTAAAATCCAACTTGTATAAAATCATTAAAAACAATGTAAAATCCATAAAAGGTGAGAGAACATGATTGTTATAGGAAAAACAAAAGAAGATTGCTCTGAAAATGATTCAAATCTTCATTTCAACGTTTACCAATCCCTACGGTCATGCTTACAAAGAATATTAATGCTTTTAAAATCAGTTTTCCCCTTCAAATAACCAAAAAATTCCTTTAAACAATATTTTCAAAATTTTCATTACACATTGAATTTTTTTTATTAAAACATTGATAACATTTAAGCAACTTTTACATCTTTTGCTTAAATTGTACCAAAACATAAAAAATGGTCTTATATGACATATAATTCTCCACAAGTGACCTTATTTACATAAACCACACCAAAAAAGACAAAAACTCAAAAATTTATCTCATAGGTATTAGGATGCCCCTGCACTAAACTCCCTCAAGAGGTCTCCTAGGTCTTAGAACAAGGGTATTATGCATCACAAGGATACTCATGGAGGAGACTACCACACACAACTTCTCATTGATTGTGATTTTTATTACAACCACATTTTCATATAGTGATTAAGATGAACTTGGATTTATCCCATTAGTGTTTGGGTCACTCACTTGGTGGTGAGTACCGCTTTTCCCAACCAAGGTATGCCCTCTAATTTAAAAGAAAAATTGAGCATCACTATCACTTTTCTCTTAGACCTAGAATCCAAAGGAAAGGGGAGATGATAATTCATGTAGTAGTAGGTCCACCCTATAACATGCAAGTGCACAAGACAATTCAAGAAAATATGATTCATTTACTAATTAGAAAGGAAATGTGATCAAAATAACACAAATTATTATTCTCTTCCCTGCTAATTAAAACTAGGTAAACACTATTTTTCATTAACCCATTAACAAAGGAAATGTGATAAAAATAGCATAACTTTTTTTTATTTCCCTTCCTAATTAAAACAAAATTAAAATTATATGGTTAAATTTATCCCCTTATTTAGATCTAAATGAAAATTGTTGGTTTCATTGATATGCCACTCCATTTTTATTCCTTTTCCTTTAAATTGATGTTTCTCTCAAGTAGACAAGTGTACCTACAAAATTAAAGCAATTATGGACAAAATTATGGAAATAATACTCAAAATCATGGTTGCAAGAATGAGAAATGAGAGTCCAATTGTTGGAATAATGGAATGGTGTGTACTGAGAGGGAGGGGTGAATCAGTACCCTTAAAACTTTTATTTCTTTATCCTTTGGTAATCTATCCTTGCATTACCGACCATTGATTCTTTTCTATCTTATGCATGTAATATCAAATTATAAACTTAATTTCATGTAAAAATTCATAGAAACATTCATGAAATGCAAGTACACATGACACAAAAATTGGTAACATAGAAAACCCCTGTTAGAAGGTAAAAATTGCAGTGGGGATGAAACCCAAAAAACTTCACTATCTGCAGAATGGAAGGGTTTGGTTAAGGCTACAAGTGTGATCACTTCTAATGATCTTACCCTATTAGGAATAACATTTGAGACTTGTTAAGGTCTACTATCTTAAGAGATTTAGCAACACTGTTAAGTGTGCACTCAGTTAAGATATTTACATAAGGATTGTTAAATCCACCTTCTTAAAGGATTTTGTCTATTTTTCTATAATTGTTAAAGAGTAGTCAAAAATACTTGTTGACCTAATAGTATGCAATCTTGAATTACTGGATATTGATCCTTTAAGTTCATAATATATATGTATCACCTATAGTGATTGATTAATACCTTTGTTCTTCTTGATAGTCTTGAATCTTGTTCTTTATAACTGATTTCATTTTTTTATATCCTCCTGCATAAAAATCTCTGTCTGATCCATAAATGTCTGTTGTGGCTACAATCATCAATGCATAATTGATTTCTACATCTATTTATACAATGTATTTGACCTATATTAGTTTCACGCTTTACAATGAAAACTCTATGATCAAAGGTTTACAACTTGACCTTAATCTCCTAGTTTGAATGTTTTCAATCAATTAGACTGATTAAAACAATTAAATATGCTTTACTTGTCCCTCAAGAAATGGTTTTAAAGATAATCTTTAAAGATAATTATAAAACTTAAGTGTTTTATTTGACGTGTAACTCAGATCCACATTTATCAGAATTAAAATTGTCTCTCGGTAGACTGGTGCTCAGTTTTCTCTGTGGTCTGTGCTCGGTGTTGTCTTTGAACTGTCTATCGGTGATAGTGCACTTAAAATTCTTTATTACCTCTATGTTGGGTTGCACTATAACCTATATTTTTTTGATCATGTTACCGACAGCTCAAAAACTATTTCCCTTTGGTGATCATCAATCTCCTCCTTTGGCATTAGTATCAAAAACTGATATGTGCAAAACTAAAATGTTCAGTATATACACCAAAATGTTTACTTTGTCAATGTGACTCCCCCTATGTGCACTCATTGGTGTATTGTATGTACATGTTGCACTTTCCTCTATACATATCCCTTTTTCACCCTATCATTTCCCTTTGTATCATATCATTTCCCCCTTTTTTTGGAAATAATGACAAAGGTGTAATACTTACAAATTTTCAAAGATGTGGGAATTGGATTTATTTGTCTTGCATCATCTCCTCCCATTTCTCCTTGAGGTGTCCCAGGGCCATGTGCTCCAGTGTTATCCTTGCATGCATTTCATAGATACTGTCTGTGACAGACATCTCCAGGGTGGCAATTAGTGTTTTTTCCATAGTCATGTGTTGTTGTAGTAATGTGAGATTTGGTAGTAGTAGAGCTTGGAGCTCGGTTACCTCATATTGGATTTTGGATTTTGCTTCTTGAATCTCAAGTCTCAACCATTTGGATTCTACAAGTTTCTCATAATGCAACTTGAATGCATTATCATTGGTTGTGAGACCTTGTGCACTATCATTAAGATCTGCATCTATCTTAGCAATATTTTCACTATGTTTCTTAGTGAATTTCTCTATGGTGCATAAGTTCTGAACTAAGGTTATAACTTATGAAATAATTGGTTCCAATGTATTGACCAGTTCAGATAGCTTTACCTTGTTCTCTACCACTTCTTTGCTGATTTTCTCTGTTAATTTGTATTGGTACTTCTTCTCTACATGTTCTTCTATCACCTTTTCAGCTTCCACATTCTATGATATAATGGCCTTAGTAAGAATGGTTGATTGATCAAGTATTGGTGCACTTTGATCAATTTAAGTGTCAGGTATAACCTGCAATAGTATATCTTTTGTAGTTTCTATTACTTGTGTGTCCTTGTGTTCCTTTTTGAGATTAGCTTGAATAGCTTTCCTTTTACAAAGTTATGCATACTTTGTAAATGACTCTGGATCCAATATTATTGGATCACAAGTAGGTATTTCTATAATCTCATCCACGGTGACTAAATTTTTATAATTCTTCTTCTTCTTCTTCTTCGAAATTGTGGTGGAAGTAGTTGTATGCAGTACCATATAAAGTTCCTTTTCTTGGTCTAATGTACTTGGTGAAGGCTTTGGAGGTTTTGTTCCTTTATCCTGCTACTCCATGTTTACTTGTCAATTGATTGTAGACATCTCTACATCAACCTTATCTTTTTCTATAGATTTCTCTTCCTCGGTATCCTCGGTATCCTTGTCATCACTTTGTTTTTCCTCTCTACTTGGTTCTTTTTGTTTATCATTTGTGCTTTTCTTCTTCCCATCACCCTTATCCTCGGGTATGCTTGCATCATGGTTAGGTATCTTCTCCTTTTCTACTGAGATGATATTGATAGCTTGTATCTGTAACCACCCTAATTTGGTCTACTCTGACCATAGACCCTATTTTCCCTAAGTTTGATCATACCCCTAATTATGTCAAAACAATTCTTCAATTAATTAGTATAATTCATTGAAATCAAATTTAATCTCCTAAATGATCTAATCACTAAATTAAATTAATTGCCTTATCCAATTAAATCAAATCAAATCAATTAAATAAAAAACAACCAAATATATGGCTAAAGTAATTAATTAAAAGGAATTAAATAAATCCTAATTAAAACTCCTCACTTGCAAAAGGGAAAGTCAATTCCCTAGCTAACAAGAGTTAAATCACTTGGATCACCTCACATGGATCACCAAAGATTCAATCTCCACCTCTCTTCAACTTTCAATCCTAACCTCTCATTCCTTGAATTCTTCTATAAAAGGAATGAATTTTAATCTCAATGGGCCCCTCATTTTAGAATTCATTTGCAAACTTATGCTGCTCATATTCTTAGAGATTTCTATTGCCTTTTAGCTCAAATATTTAGCATTGTTATAATCTTTCAATTGGAGCTCTAAAATGAAATTTTATTGAGCATTTATTCTTGCATATAGATTAAATCTTCCTTTCTAAGCATGAAGTTGTCACTGATTTATGCATAATGTGAGGGCAATTATAGCATATTTCATACTCATCTTAGATAGGGAACAATATGTCAATTTTGGTGATATATGTATGCTTTTCCTTTGATATTCCATGTTTATTTCACTAATACAATGAAATATTGAAGTGTTGTGTTGCAGCTAATAGATCCACAAAATACACACACATTTTTGGCACCCATTGTGGGGCAAATCCTCAGATTTTACCTCATTTTCTAATCATTTTTGACTAATTTTGGTTCTCTATTTCCAGGTCCAGAGTCACCTTTTGTTGATCCAGGGTCACATTTAGAAAAGAGCCTCACATACGGGAAATCAAATCACATCCTAGGTTTCTAAACTTGCATTTGGTGATTTCTTCATTGTATCTGGTAAAGGATCATATCTAGTAAGATTCTGTATCACCTTTTGTGCAAAGAATCACATTTAGTAAAGGGCCTCACATACAATATATCTAGGCTCACATCTAGGAAAGGAAATCACATATAATTATTTGATTTACATCCTTAAATGTCTAACCACTAATCTTGTGACCTTGTCTATTTCTATCCTTTGAACAACCTAACTATTGATTGCAGGTTGTTGTCAGAGCCCTTTTTTTCTCAAAAGGTGGGAAGTAACTACTAACTTGTGGTTTGCAGGTTGTAGGATTGTTCAATTTGATTTCATTTGTTCAAATATTTAAAACTAAGTAGATTTTCCAATCACTTGCTAAATTAACCAGAGGATTATGCTCTTTTCCTTTAAGGAAAATCAGAAACTCAAAAGTCAATTTAAGATTTGAGAAGAATTTGGAGTAAATTGAACAAAAGCAAACTCACATTGTTTAATTATTTTTGGGATAGTAAATGAACAAAGAAAAGCACTAAATCTTGTGGTTAAATGAACAAGCACATCGTTTATTTCTTTTTGGGAAAAGTAATTGAACAAAGAAATGCACTAAACCTTGTGGGAAAATTGAACAAAACAAATTCATTGCCTAAATTTTGGGAAAAGTAAATGAACAAGAAAATCACCTAATTTGGGGAAATTGAACAACACAAATTTTCTTTTAAAATTCTTTGTGCTTTCTTAAAATAGGAACTTAAAATCAAACTTAAGCTTACTACTTAGTCTCACTAGAAGATTTACTCTTCTTTCCAAGTGGAGGAGTCAAAGACTCGTTATGGGAGATTGAGTTTTGAGTGAAGTATTTTGAGGAAATGAACATGTTTGGTGTGTTTATGGGAGAAAATGACATGGAATGGGAGAGTATTCTCTTCTTCTTTTGAAGAATCTAAAATCTAGACTCCTAAGCTTCTGAATCCTTTTCATTGCTTTCAAAAAAATTAGAGGGCCTACTGGTTGAGGACAAAATCTCCTGGGATGACCCAAGTGAGGATATGTTTTATGCCAACCCTTCCAACTCACTATAAATAATTTCTTCCTTATAGGCCAAAGCTTTGGAAGACATAGTCGGTTTTGTTCCTAGAATTTTGACAACATTCCTTGAACATGCTTGAGTGTGTGTAGAACGGAGCCACTCAAATCTTGCTTGTGAGACTACACACATTTGAGTACTCATAGGGCTATACACCTCAATTTTTCCTTGTGCAATTCTATGGGAGACGATTGCGAATAGATGCCCCAACCTAATAAGCACTTATAGTCAAACAAACCCAATTTATCTCTGAAAGGGTGATAATATTTGTGCAAGGCAAATAGTAATTGCCTTAAGATATTTGTCATTTTGTGCCCTCACTTGCATTTAGATTTGGCTAATATGAAATCATGACTGGATCCATTGCATGCTTGGTGATGGTGATATTATGATTAGCATGTGAGTGTGTACCTAAGTCTATGAGCAAATATTTTCATTCTATGCTTAGAATCTAGGGAATAGGGAAAGTGTTTGATCACCCTTAACAAAATAACATTGCTTGATGTGTCCAAAAAAATCACTAAAAAGATAACTCCAAAAACAAGCAATAATTTTCATTCCCTGACATACATACTGTTTACAACTCACTGGAAAAGTCTCAAAAAACCTCTGTTGTCAGAAAAATTTCACGCATTTCAAGACAAAAATTGGACAAAAATATCAAACCCATTAGAGGCTTGTTTTTGGCCTATCTTAGCTTGCATCTGGTTGCACTAGCTCATATCTAGGGTATTTTATCGCTTCTAGTCATTCCTAGCTCGCATGCAGGACACTTTCTCGCATCCAATAAATCAAAGCTTGCATCTGGTTAAGAAGAAGCTCACATCTGGAATTTAAAGCCTCACATTTAGTGGGTTGCATCTAGGACATTGGGCCCTTACACAAGTGTTTCTTAGAGAAATTTAGTACTTTTGGATATCCTTTTGGCTCTTCAGTCTAGTCCTATTGTTCTTGTTGGTCCACCAATTATTGTTTCATATCTTTTTTAGGAGTCTAGCTTGCATGTCCTCTTGGGCTCTCATAATTGGTCTTAAAACGTGTGGTCTTCTCATATATAAAAACTCTTTATTATCAACTCACTATCAGGGAATTCTAACCCTCTAATGCTGAAGTCATTCACTTCCAACAAACACAAACAAACTTCTACTTGGACACACTTACTTGGACAATTTAAGACTCTATTGGAAAACTTTGACAAAGTTGAGATCCAGCTTTCATGGTTAACACAAGATGCAAAAATTATCTTTTTGATGAATTAGAAGTACCTTATATATACTACAATATCATCAAGGAGAGACATCTCATAATCCCCTATTCAATCAAGACTCACCCGTAATGGCCGCTCCTCATCAAGAATGGAGTAAAGATTCTGAGGAATACAACAATGAGAAAAACCAAAAAGATCAAGATAGTAGTAGCGAATAATAAAATCATATCAACCATCCTTTTTTTTACTTGAATAGTGATGGAGATGTACCCAAGGAAGAGTACAACAAGCTCAGACAAAGTAGAAAATTCTAAAGGACATTGGAAAGAATCATTTGTGAAGACAAGGAGAAGTACTTCCTACATCTATCATCTCTTAGAGTCAAACTCCCTAAAGATTATGATGTTGAGAGGCTAAACAAGAAAGAGGTACCAACACATTTATATTCTCACCAAATAATTGACCTTAATGCAAGCCAAACTTGCAACACTCAAACAAGAAAAGCTTAAACCAACAAAAAAATACTCTTTGGACCACATATGTCCATTCCCTTTTGATAAGAGTATCAAAATGGTTCTATTTCCTCCCAACATTGCAAGACCCAAATATGAAAATTACATGGGAGAAACTAATCCACATGACCATGTGAGAGAGTTTTGTGCTCTAATAATTGAGTACATGCATGAACCTACATTCCTAATGAGGATATTTCTAAGAAGTTTAGGAAAAAATGCTATAGAGTGGTTCTCCAAACTCACCAAGTGTGTAGTCTTTTGAGGTGTTAATTCAATTTTTTTTCCAACATTACTCCTATAATATAAAACATAACATAACCATGATGGACCTATGTAACACAAAGAAATGAACCAATGAATCCTTTACACACTTTTTACAAAGGTGGAGGAAAATCTTTGCTAGGTACTCAAGAGCAATACCTGAATCAGAAAAGATGGAAATCATTATTAACAACTTGGTACCTGATATGAACCATGCATTGCAAATGCAAGATTCACCAAGCTTTGATAGGATGATCAAGAATTCCATTCATGCTGAATATTTCATGGTTAAGAAAGGAGAAATCACACTCCAAAGTGATAAAAAATCTACCAACTACAACAACAAGCAAAAATGGTGGAAACAAAACAAGAACATTGTTAATGATGGAGTGGTAGATGCATCTAATGCTAATCCTAAATCAGTGGTGTTCAATCTAAGAAAAAACTTACAAGTGAACAAAGAAGCTAAGGTAACATCTACAATACCAAGAGAAAACAATGAGAATAACAAGAGAAAACCATGGACTAGACCTCATAGAACATTTAATCCATTGGGAGAACCTCTTGAGATAGTTTTGAAGACACTCTTGGATAATAAAGTCCTCACGATTCCCAATTCAAAACCTTGGGAACCAGAAGTTAAACCAAGATGGTGGGATGACAATTCTTATTGCGTCTTTCATAAGAACAAGGTACATAAGACTAATAACTGTGTTAAGATTAAACACGTTATAAAAGACCTTATTGAAGGAGGAAAAATCAAAGTGGAAGGACATACCACTAACAAAGACCATACATCATTTAAAAAATCATTCCCTAACTATGAAAAAGGGGAAGCTTCTAAAGGAAAAGGAAACAAAGTAAATTAAACCTACTCCAATAATGATAATGTGATCAACATGTTGGACATTAAAAGAGAATCAATCAATGTGATCACTATTAAAGGTTCCAAAGACATGTCAATACAATCAAATGTTGTGACTCGAAGCTAAGCCCAAGTCACGATCAAAGGAGCACAACCCTTGTCCAAAGAAGTGACATCTTCCAAAGTAACTGTTGTCACAATTCCCAAACCAGAAGCAATGAGACAAGAAATTACAATCCCATTGGAAAACTTTAACTTGGTAGATCAACTACCAAGAACCTCAGCTCAAATTTCTATATTTGAGCTACTAAAGATCTCTTCAGTGCATAGGGAAGTTCTTGAAAAAGTCCTACAATCTGCAAATGTTCCAAAAGACATTGATGTAGACAAGTTCCAGACAATGGTTAATAATATCTCAGCTCCACATTACCTATCTTTTTAAGAAGAAGATGACAAATTATTGACTCATCCGCATAACCAACCCTTACACATTGAATTCTTGATTCCCAAATCCCATGTCATACGTGTACTGATAGATGGAGGTGAAGGGTTGAACATATGCACTCTCAATCTAATAAAGAAGTTGGGACTTTCAGAACAAAGAATTGACTTGAGGAGTAAGATAACTATCAAAGATATGATGAAGAAGAAATATCATCCAAAAGACTCATTTTTATACCAATTAGAATAGGACCAATTGAACAAAATGTGATGTGTCAAGTTCTGGATCTACCATTTTCCTATAAAATTTTACTAAGGAGACCTTGGATACATTAAATGCAGGAAGTGCCATCCACGTACCACCAATGCATTAAATTACCACATAATCGGGTGGAAGTAACAATTCCTACAGATACAAGCTATACTTACAATAATGTCAAAGCATTAGTATGGTTCCTCATAACAAGGAAGTCCCAAAAGAATCTGTACCTGAAATGTCTAAAGACATGGTGATGAGAAGCTTTATAAAGACACTAAATGGTGGGGAGCTCACTCTCAAGAGAACTCTTGATCTAATCAATGCCTCTCCTTGGGCATTCTTAGGGTTCCTATCACCACCCTAACCAGAGGAAAACTTTATGATCCTCTATCTCCTTTAGAGCTCTCCACCAACTTCAAACTCTCCTTAAGTCCCTCTCCATTCTTCTATGCACCCAAAGGCTTATCTTGCCACTTTCTCTCCAAACTATCCTTGCCTACATATATATGCTTCCTGACCATTCCTAGGTCACTCTCAATTAAACTTGATCCATTTTAATGGATCCTTCTGTTAGGTTTCAAACGGGTCCTTAATTTTCAAGATTTTAGGCCTTGTAGCCTTTTAGATCTAATTAGCCCTCCTACACACTGTAATCTTGGATTTGCTCACAAAATCCCTTAACACCCCTATGAATTAATTATTTATTCTTTTTAAGACTATCCTAGGCTCTATAATTTTCAAGGTTTGAGACCCCCACCATGTCCGTACATAGGAATTTCAAGAAACCCCTACTTTTAAGGGTTTTGGGAACATGTACAGTAGTTTGTGTTCTTATCTTGAACTAGGTGATCTATTCAACTCCTCTGATCATCTCCTTGAATGAAATTATCAAGTACTCTCCCCTATACATTCTCCCACCATTTATTGGGTTCATCCAATCCATTTAGCAAGCTTTCTTGGTTCTGTCTCATCCAAGCTCCTAACTAGAATGCACTCACACTCGCCTAGGGATTGGTGTTAAAAATGATTCCCCTAAAAAAATGACTCCAAAAGCCATATTTAAACTATACATGGAGTCCCCTACTTGAATCCAAGATTCCATAAATATTTTTCCATGAGAATTTAAGTGGGATCCATATTTACATGACTGGCTCAAAACTAGACAATGAACCAAAAGAAAAGAAAGAATTTACAAAAACTTCACTAGTAACACTAAACAATTAAAAAAATGCCACAAAATTAACTAAATTCCAAAACAAAAGGTCTCAATGAATTATTTCATCACTTTCAATCCATTAAAAAACTGGATCAAAGCTCTGTTACAAAATATAGTCACAAAATCCCCTTCACAATGCTTAGTCCATACACAATGACAACTAACTCCTAGATTAGGGTTTTATCCACCTTATATACCATATTCCCACATTTTTGGACCCTCATGTCTATATTTTGGCATCATTAAATCCCTTTCCTATATTTTAGGAAATGTTGTCATGAGCAACTTTTGCAACTTTTAGCATTTTATCAAACCACTATGCCTAATGATCCAAATCAAGTTCAAATCATCATATAAGACCTTCAAACACCTAAAAACATAAAAATCCCAAATGTCACTCCATTTTGGGATCACAACCCAAGTTTGACCACTTGGTTGACTTCCTAGGTCTTAAACACCTAGATCCTATTTGATCTCATCAAACACTAAACCCTAATCACTCCTAACTGTAGACACACACAAAGCACACATGGGACTTAATATTTAGTCCTTATTAAATTTTGTGTTTTTACAAACCAACCTACAAGCCAAGATTCTTTAAAGATCTAACAGGACCTTAAGGTGCTCCTGCACCATCCTCCCCCTACAACAAGAAACTCAAGGTAATTTAGGTGTGATGAAATCCCTGCTTATCTCATCCTTATTTAAGTCTTCCTTTGCTATCCATGTAGCCTTTGACTCAGGTTGATGTTCCCACTTCACCAAGTGTTCCAAGCATTCTTTCTTCCTTGTTTTTTCTTCACTCTTGAATCCAGTATTATTTCCACTTGTGGCTTATCTTGGGCAGGTACTCTGAGTTCTTCCACATCCCTAGTTACCTCCATACTATACTCTTCTTCACCTATCTCTGGTCCTTTGTATGGGATCAAATCCTTCACATTGAAAATGGGGGAAATAGACATATCCTTTGGTTTTTCTATCTTGTAGGCATTGGGTCCATACTTAGCCAATACCTTACAAGGTCCAATTCTCTTCATTTGCAATTTTATTGGTATTCCCTTATGTAGCCTAGCCTTATTCAAGTACACCATTACCAAGTCTCCTATCTACAATTTTAGGTCTCTTCTTCCTTCATCTTTCTTAGCCTTCAACTTCGTATTGGCTTCCATTAGAGTTTTTTTCACTTGTTCATGGACTTCTCTCATTGACAGTGCAAAGTCATATGCATTTCCATTGATTACTTCATATCACTTTAAGTCTCTGAGCTCCATTACACCCCTTGGATGTATGCCATATATAATCTCAAATGGACTCTTACCAATAGTCCTGTTTGTGCTATCATTGTAGGCAAATTTTGTCTGTGGGATAACTTGTTCCCATCCTTGCCCATACTCTTTTGTCAAACATCATAGAAATTTTCCAAGAACCCTATTGATAACTTCTATTTGACCATCCATTTGAGGATGATATGAAGATCCATGAGACAAGTTAGTTCCTAGTCTTCTCCATAGGGCCTTCCAAAAGTTCCCCATAAACTTCACATCTTTGTCTGCAACAATACTTATTGGTAAGCCATGTATCCTAACTATCTCCTTGAAGTAAAGGTGGGAAATGTGATTAGCATCATGAGTTGTCTTACATGGGATGAAATGACTCATTTTACTAAATCTGTCCACAACCACAAACACACTGTCTAAACCAGTTGGAGTCCTAGGTAACCCCACTATCAAGTCCATAGTTATGCACTCCCATGGTCTACTTGGAATGGGTAATGGTTGATAAAGACCTGCATTTGATGATACCCCTTTTCCTTGTGACATACTCCACACTGGTCCACATACCTTCTAACATCTTTCTACATTTTGGGATACCAATATAACATTTCCACAAATTCTATGGTCTTATTCAACCCAAAGTGTCCACTCAAACTTCCATTGTGTTTCTCTTACATGAGGTTCTCTCTCATGGAACCCCTTGGAACACATAACTATTTGCCTTTAAACAACAAGCCATTCTGCAAGGTATAGTCTACAAACTAACTATGAAAGCGATTCTCAAAATCACTACACACCTTATGAATCTCTGAGAAATTAGTATCTCCCTCATATAGGTATTTGAAACCTTCAATCCCTATAATTTTCAACTAAATCTATTTGATGGTGAGAAATATCCTACTAAGGGCTTCTACTACCTTGTTATTCACCCCCTTTTTGTGCTTGATGGTGAAAGTATATGACTGTAGAAACTCCATCCATTTTGTGTGCCTCAAACTAAGCTTCTCCCATGTATTAATGTAGCTTAAGGCTTGGTTATCTATGTAAACCAAAAAATATTTGGGCAACAAATAGTGCCTCCACTTGTTAAGATCCTACACCAATGCATAAAGCTCAAGATCATATGAGGAGTATCTAGACTTTGCCTCATTAAGCCTCTCACTAAAGAAAGCTACTAGTCTTCCTTCCTGACTTAGGACTACACCCACTGCTATGTTGCTAGCATTAAATTACACAATGAAAAGTTTATCAAAACTTGGTAAAACCAGTATTGGTTGGGTGGCTATTTCCCTCTTCAATTTCTCAAATGCTTCATTGGCCTCCTTGGTCGATACAAACTTTGTTTTAATTCCTCCTTTGATAGTATCAAGGACTGGTGCACATATTTCACTAAATATCCTAAGAAACTTCCTATAGAATTGGGCTGACCCATGGAAGCTTCTAACTTTAGTCCCTATCTTAGGAGTAGGCCAACTCAAAATGGCTTCAACCTTACTCTTTTCCATCTTCAAGTCACCTTGGGACACTACAAATCCTAGGTAGACTAGTTCTTGTTTCATAAAATCACTGTTTTCAAGATTTATGATGAGATTCTCCTCCTACAACCTCTTCAACACTAGTTCTAAGTGTTTCATATGCTCTTCCTTTTTTTTACTAAAAATGAGGATGTCATCTAGGTAGACAAATACAAATACACCTATGTAATCCTTCAATACTTCATTCATGACCCTCATAAAAGCACTAGGGGCATTGGTAAGCCCAAAGGGCATTACTAACCATTTATATAGCCCCTCTATAGTTTTAAAGGATGAATTCCACTCATCACCCTCTTTCATTCTAATTTGATAGTACCCACTCTTCAAGCCAATCTTTGAGAAGTACTTAGCACCCCCTAAGAAACCCATTAAATCTTCTATTCTAGGAATAGGAAATCTATATCTAATAGTAATCCTATTAATTGCCCTAGAATCAGTACACATTCTCCACTTACTTCCCTTTTTAGGAGCTAACACCACTAGGACAACACATGGGCTTATGATCTTCCTGATCAACCCTTGATCCAATAGCTCTTGGACTTTCCTTGTTATCTCCTTGTTTTGTTCTAGTGTCATTTTGTATGCAGCCTTGTTAGGCAAGGATGCCCCTAGAAAAAATTCAATTTGATGACTTATCCCTCTCTTTGGTGGTAATTTAGCTGGTGTTCCTTCACAACTGATGTGTTTAAATTGTTCTAGTAACTCTTTCACTTCTATTGGCATGGGTTCTTGTTTAGGTGTCTCCTCCTCCTTTGGCTTTACTAGGTTTCCATAGCCAATTCCTTCTTCCTCCTTCATGTCATTGAGGAATTATTTCCCACTCATTAGTAGGGTATTGGAATCCATCTTCTCCACTATTTCTTCTTCTATTAATGACTATATCTTATAAGTTACTCCATTCTTCTTGAATGAGTACTTATTCTCCTTCCCACAGTGAATTGCTTCTCTGTCATACTGCCATGGTCTGCTAAGCAACAAATGGCATGCGTTCATTGGAAACACATCACAAAGTATCTTATTTTGATACTTCCCAATAGTGAACTCAAACCACACTTATTCATTCACCAAGATATTCTGGCCCTTATTCAACCAAGTTACCTTGTAAGGGCATACATGAGGAATATTTATCAACTTAAGTTTCTATACTGCTTCCTCTGAGATCACTTTGTCAATAGATCTAGAGTCAATTATGACCCTACATACCTTACCAAGTATCTTTCATTTGACTCTAAATAGATCCCTTCTATGTTTGTGTTCATCCTTCATAGATGCCTTGATTAGAATCCTCCTTAGCATAAGATTATCTCCCTTTCCCAAATCGAGACTGATCTTTGATTGTTTGATCATGTCCTCTTCTTGTACATAAGCAATCTTCTTCTCACCTTGTGAAGTTTTTGACTTATCCAGACACCTATAAGTAGGCTGACCTAATCAGCCATAGTAGTAACACTTCATTATAGAAAAGTGTTAGCTCCTTCCAAACCGTACTAATCTTCCTCTTCCACTATTGTGAAATCCTCTTCCTCTGTTATATCCTCTTTTGTTATTAGACTCATGGTTTTTTTCAGCACCCCTAAAGTCTCCTTGGCTTCTTTTTTCATTTCCCCTTCCACTAGAGCCACCTCTATATCCTCCTCTAGAGTCTCTACCTCTTCCTCTACCCCTTGAGTTAGAATCTTTCTTCTTTCTAAGTTTCTCTTCCACTTTTAGGGCCATTTGAAAACAACTATGAATGGATATTAGAGTAAAGAGACTTAGCTCTTCTTTTATATTCCGCCTTAATCCATTAAGTTACTGAGAAAATTTGATGCTCTTTGTCTCCTGTACCCTAGATCTAAGAAAAAGCTTCTGGAACTCTTCTGTTTAGGATGGCACATCTAGGTAATTTTGTCTCAGATTTTTCCTTCTCTTATGTAGTTGGATATCATAGTCTTCTGGTCGGTATTTTTCTTTCACCTTAGTTACCATAGCTTTCCAATTTTCTATTGGCTTCTTCCCTTCTTTCTCTCTTTTTTCTTGTAGAAACTTCCACCAAGTAAATGCTTGTCCTCTTAGCCTTGATTTGGCTATCTTCACCTTCTGTCCTTCTATGATTCCATCAAATTTGAAATGGTTCTCCATACTCTTAATCCATTCCATAACCATCTCTACATCCATCTTACCATAGAACATTGGAATGCCTTCTAGGGCCTTTCCACTTAATTCCTTGAGGGCCTTGAGGAATGGTTCCTCAGGTAGAGGATGGTTTGTTTATGGTTTTCCTCATCTTCAACTTGTTTCTTCCCTTTATCTTTATATTTTCTCATCTGTTCTTTCATCTTACTGGCTATCTCTACAACTTCTGCCAACTTCAACTTCATTTCTTCCATAGCTTCTTCAAGAAGCATATTCTTCTCTTTCTTCTCTGACAAGTCCCTTGCCAATTTTTCATTGGTCACCATGGTGCTTTCTCCTATGGATTCACTTCCCTCTAACATACACTAATCAATTCCCAAGCCTTTCAATGACTCTGATACCAATTTGGTGGGGAGCTCACTCTCAAGAGAAATCTTTTTCCAATCAAGGCCTCTCCATGGGCCTTGTTAGGGTTCCTATCACCACCTAACTAGAGGACAACTCTATGATCCTCTATCTCCTTTAGAGCTCTCCACCAACTTCAAACTCTCCTTAAGTCTCTCTCCATTCTTCTATGCACCCAAAGGCTTATCTTGCTACTTTCTCTCCAAACTATCCTTTCCTACATAGATATGCTTCCTAACCATTCCTAGGTCACTTTAAACTAAACTTGATCCATTTTAAAGGATCCTTCTATTAGGTTTCAAACAGGTCCTATATTTTCAAGATTTTAGGCCTTGTAGCCTTTTAGGCCTAATTAGCCCTCCTACACACTGCAATCTTGGATTTATCATAAAATTTAACTTCCCTATGAATAAATTATGTATTATTCATAAGAATATCCTAGGCTCTAGGATTTTCAAGGTTTTAGACACCCACCCTATCCGTACATAGGAATTTCAAGAAACCCCTACTTTTAAGGGTTTTAGGAACATGTACACCAATCTATGTTCTTGGCTTGAACTGAGTGATCTATTAAACTCCTATGATCATCTCCTTGTATTCAATTATCAAGGATTCTCCCCTCTACATACTCCCACCATTTATTGGGTTCATCCAATCCATTTAGCAAGCTTTCTTACTACTGTCTCATCTAAGCTCCTAACCAGAATGCACTGGCACTTGCCTAGAGCTTGGTGTTAAAAATGTTTCCCCTACAAAAAATGACTCCACAAGCTATATTTACACTATACATGGAGTCCCCTACTTGAATCCAAGAGGCCATAAAGATTTGACCACAGGAATTCAAGTGGGATGCATATTTACATGATTGGCTCAAAACCAGACAGCAAACCAGAAGAAAAGAAAGAATTTACAAAAACTTCACTAGTAACACTAAAAAATTAAACCAATGCAACAACAAGTAACTACATGACAAAAAAAATGTCTTAATCTATTAGTTCATAACTTTCAATCCATTAAACATCTAGATCAAAGCTCTGTTACAGAATACAGTCACAAAATGCCCTTCACAGTGCATAGTTCATACACAATGACAAATAGATATCAAATTAGGGTTTTATTTACCTTATATACCATATTCCAACTTTCTTGAACCCTCATGTCTAGATTTTGGCATCATTAAAGCCCATTCCTAGATTTTAGGAAATGTTTTCAAGAGCAACTTTTGCAACTTTTAGCATTTTATCAAACCACTATGCCTAATGACCCAAATCAACTTCAAATCATCATATAAGACCTTCAAACACCTAAAAACATCAAAATCCAAAATTTCACTCCATTTTGGGATCACAACCCTAGTTTGACCACTTGGTTGACTTCCTAGGTCTTAAACACCTAGATCCTATTTGATCTCATCAAACACTAAACCCTAATCACTCCTAACTATAGACACACACAAAGCACACATGGGACTTCATACTTAGTCCTTATTAACTGTGGTGGTTGGGCAAACCAACCTTCAATCCAAGATGCTTTAAAGATCTAACAGGACCTTAAGGTGCTCCTGCACCACTAAAACTTGAAGAAACTAGTATGAGATAATACAAGCTAGACATGACCCCATCATTGATAGAAATTCCTGTATCTCCAAGATCTTATGTGAAAACTTCCTCATCTTTCACACCTATAAAATCAAAATAACAAGACATTCATAAAGCAATGGGTATGGTTAGAGCCTCTACTTCTCAAGAGGATGAAAAATAAGATAAAGCAGTCTTGGCTTGGCTCTACAAGGGGGAACCAAAAGAAAATGAGGTAAAACATGTTGAGATATCCTCAGAAAAGTATGGTAAAGGATATGAACTTCTCAAAAAAATGGGATATAAAGGGAAGGGACCTTTAGGAGATAAAGGAAAAGGACTTTTTGAACCTATACACATGGAATTCAAAGACACCAAAGACAAAATAGGATTAGGTTTCAATAACCATTCTGAAAACCCTACTTCAAGAGATGGTCCAATCTTTGATGAGGGAGGTGATGATCAAGAAGAGGAAACAACATTGGAACCATGGACCTATGAGAGATTATTGAATATTGGTACAGAGTATCCTTAATATCAAGGAGAAAGATATGTACCTACTTTTATAGTGCAACAAGAGCCTAATGCTCCTTTACTACCACAAGCTAATGTCTAAGAAGTAGAGGAAACAACAAAAGACTCTCCAGAAGTCCCATAGATAGAAGAAAATCCTAAAGAAATACCCCAACAAAAAGATATACATCCTAGCTGGGGGAAGTTGGTCACAATTTCACATGTCGTATATTTACCTCACTTTGATCTACAAGTAGCTAGTTTCTAAATAGATCTGATGATGAAATAACTGACTTACATGATTATGAATGGGATGTCTTGTCTGATGCTACAATGGACATTGAGGTAGATGTGATTCACAAATTTGAATCTCTATTGGGGAGAGGAGAGAGTTATAATACTTCCCCTAACACTATTGTTGTTCCAGAATCAAATGAGATAACACTACCTAGGATTTTTTATGGCGATACTGGTGTTTTACTTGGTCTAGAGGACATTCAAAGGATACAAGCTATGAGTTCCAATTTGATGAGAGAAGAGGGAGAAATCTCAAATGATGAATTGCTATAGTTAGGTCTGCATATTACTAAAAATGACCCTATTAATGATGATTTGACTCTTGATGATCTAAACGTTGTAGAAGTTGACTTAACAAAACATGTCTTGTCAGTTAATAGTTTTGACGCTGATGGGATGTTGTCCTTACCAAACTCTGAATCATTATCCTTGATAAAACTTGACTTAATTTATTGGGCCAATTCAGATCCTACTCCTATCATGAACTTTCCCAATGACTACACTTTGGCCTGTTATCTAAATAATTTTGAACCTTATCCTTCTTCCACCAATATAAGGAGCATGAACATGATAGGGGAGGATATCAAGTTTCTTAGTCACAAATTGAAAAATGAAAAGAAGAAAAGAACAGATGGCGAAAACCATGTTGTGACAGTATCAGATTCTAAAAAAGTAAAAATAAATGATGTATCTGATGGTGAAAACCTCTCAGAGGTGCCAAAATATGAGATTCTTGATATTGTCCCTGAGCACTTTCAAGAAAGACCTTCAGTTCTAATAGAACCTACACAACTGGTTAACTTGGGAACAACATAACTCCTTAATTTGTTCACTTGGCACAATCCTTATCAGAAGAGGAAAAGATAAAATTCACTGAGCTCCTGAAAGAGAAAAATATCAATTTTTCATGGTCTTACACTGATATGTCTGGACTTGATCATAATGCATCATTTATCTATAGCATGTGGGATCAAACCCATAAAACAAAAATTAAGAAAAATGCATCCTCATGTTGAATTACTAGCAAAAGCAAAGCTAGAAAAAATATTGAAAGCTGGATTCGTAAGAGTCATCATTTATGCAGGATGGATTTCTAATGTGGTACCAATATCTAAAATAGATAAATCTATCAGGATTTGTACAGACTTTAGAGACTTAAACAAAGCATTTCCTAAAGGTGATTTTCCACTGCCTAACATTGATATGATTATACATCAAACAAAAGGCTATCATCTGTACTCACTCATGGATGGATTATTGGGATATAACCAGATTAAAATTGCTCCCAAGGACCAAGAGAAGACAACATTCACATGCGCATGGGGAAAATTTTGTTGGAACGTCATGCCATTTGGATTAAATAATGTTGGCACTACATACCAAAGAGCTATGACAACGATATTCCACGATATGATACACAAGAACATAGAGGACTATGTGGAAGATACCTTAGCCAAGTCTAAAACAAGGACTACTCATATAGAATACCTAAGAAAGATACTAGATCGCATGGATCTAATTGAACTCAGGCTTAATCCAAAGAAATGTTCCTTTGGAGTTCAATCAGGAAAGCTCCTACGGTTTATTGTATTAATAAAAGGAATTGAGGTAGACCCTAAAAAAGTAAAATCTATACTAGAAATGTCACCTCCACATAATATTAGTCAAATGAGGATGCTGCAAGGAAGACTCCAATCCATCAGGAGATTTATGTCACAACTAGCAGACAGAGCACAACCTTTTACTAAACTGCTGCATAAAGGTGTTACCTTCAAATGGGATGAGCATTGTGAAAACAACTTCAAAGAATTAAAGGATTACTTGGCTACTCCTCCCATTCTCATGACACCTATTCATGGAAAGCCATTAATCCTACATATCTTAGCAATGGCTACATCACTGGGAGTATTGCTAGCACAAGAGGATGAAAATAAAAAGGAAAGAGGAATCTATTATATTAATAGGACTCTAGTGTCTTATGAACTTAATTAAAGTATAATTGAAAAATATTTTTTAGCATTTGTCTTTGCATCATAGAAACTGAGACATTATATGTTTTCCCATACAGTAAAAATTATTACAAAAATAGATCCTCTCAAATATCTCTTAAGAAAAACAACATTAACAAGATGATTAGAAAATTGGGTCCTTATTCCAAGTGATTTTGATATTGAGTATGTGGAAAGAAGAGTTATTAAAGGAAAAGTCCTCATAGATTAATTAGCTGATTCACCCTTACAAGATGATGCACCTTTGATAATTGAATTTACTGATGAAACAATCATGCATTTAACTAAACATCCTTGGATGATTTAGTTTGATGGCTCTTTCACACAACAAGGATCTGGAGCAGGAGTTCTAGTCATAACTCCTCAAGGATACAAGATACCTAAAGCATACAAACTAATGTTTCCATGCACAAATAAAATTTATGAATATGAAGCATTGGTGAATGATCTTAAGCTAGCTATGGAATGGAAGATCATAGAGTTACATGTGTATGATGAATCTCAGCTGATTATTAATTAGGTAAATGGAGATTATCAGACTAAAGATGAGAAATTAATGCCTTACAAACAACTGGTTGAAGACTTGAAAAAGTACTTTGTCTTCGTCACATTCCAGCAAATACCAAGAATGGAAAACAAAGCTACAGATGCTATGGCTACACTAGAATCCATGTTACAACTGGAAGAACATCAATTCCTCTATGACTTCTTGGTGGAAGAATTATCTTATCCAACCTTTGATACACCTGAATCCCAAGTGATTTGTGCTTTGAACGCCCAAGACCAATCCCGGTCTACCAAAATCATCACCTATCTTACTGACCAAGCTATACCCAATGGCCTATCAAGAAATGAAAAATGAGCCTTAATTATGAAAACATCATGTTATGTCCTCATTACTAATAAATTATATAGACGAATCCTTGATGACACATCTCTTAGGTGTTTAGAACAAGAAGAGTCTGACCGTGCATTAAAAGAGGTTCACGAAGGTGTATGTGGATCATACTTGAATGGATTTTCATTAGCTCAAAAACTAATAGGAGTTGGTTACTATTGGCCGACAATGGAAAAAGATGTTTTTTCTATTTTCAAAAACCTATCACAAATGTCAAACACATGGAAATCTCATCCATGATCCTACTAGAGAACTCATACCATTTATAACACATTGGCCATTTCCGCAATGGGCCTTTGATTTGGTTGGAAAAATCTATCCTAATTCTTCAAGTGGACACAAGTACATCATTACAGCCACTGATTATTTCACTAAGTGGGTCAAGGCCGTGCCACTGATCAAAGCCACTGGCAAACAGGTGGCTATGTTCATCTTGAACTACATTATTTGTAGGTATGGGATACCCTCTGCTATTGTAATAGAAAATGGGGGCTGGTTTAAAAACCAAGACATCGAAGACCTTTGCACATAGTTTCATATCACTCAGCATTGTTCTTCAATCTATTATCCTTAAGCTAATGGACAAGCGAAGGCATCAAACAAAAACATTCTTAAAATCTTACACAAAAATGTGAGTAAGTCTGGTAGAGACTAGAATTTGCAACTAGATCCAACACTATGGGCCTAGAGAACAAGTATTAGAACACCAATTAGATCCATGCCTTTTTTTCTAGTCTATGGCATAGAAGCAGTGCTTCCTATTGAAGTACAAATTTCATCTTTGCGGGTATCTCTCCAAGGTCTTGTTATAGATGAACAATACCGCATTGATAAGGTTAATGCACTAGAACTCCTTGATGAGCATGGAAAACAAGCATTTGATCATCTCAAAGTGTAATAAAAACCAATGTCAAAAGGGTACAATAAAAATGTTAAACCACGACAATTTCAAGTGGGGGATCTCATTCTTACAGAGAATCTTAAAAACCAGCCAAATAGAGAACAAAAAGGAAAGTTTGAACCCAACTGGTTGGGGCCTTATGTCATTACTGCAACCTTTGGGACTAAAGCATATCATTTAGCTACACCTAAGGGAGATGTTCTTCTTGATCCCATTAATAGTCTACACTTGAAGCGGTTATACGCTTGACATCTGGCTAGCAGAGCCCGTGCAGTGAAAATTCTTAGAAAATACCAAGAAAAAATTAGAAAATTGATCCTAAAAAAGTCCAAAAATAGTGGAAAATGTCTTGAAAAAAGGGTATCCTTGGTGAAAACCTGGCAAACACGCACCTTGATACTAACAAAAAAAAAAGAAAAAAGAACACAAAAATTGAAAAAGAGAAAAATGCCTTGGAAAAAACCTGGGAAATAGGCATTTTGGTAGCAAAAAAATAATAATAATTCTGAGTGGTGAAAACTTGGCAAATAGGTGTCACTTGTACTCTATGCTCCATCTATCAATGAACTGATGATACAAAGCCTTCACGATAACACTTGTGCTATTAATTGACTCTGATTCCTTATAAAATTCATATCCTTGCCTATGATTTATCTACATTTGCATCTTAGGAATAGCCATTCTGCACTAGGGGCATTTTTTCTAGCATGTTCAATTTGCGTCTGCTAGGTTGTCCTAGGTTCCTATCTAGGACGATTTTCCTCTTAAAACAATATTTCTCAATACTTGGATCAAAATGTCCCTCTCAAAAACAAGGGTATTTCTTCAACACCACCTACCTAAAACAGACATCATACCAGTGTTTCTCAACACTTTAATAAAACTTTAAACGTACTAGTGTTTCTCAACACTTTACCTCAAACAGTGTTCCTAAACACTATATTGGATTGCAATTACTAAAAAAGTTAAATCTCATATACTAAGACATGAAAAACATATTTCTTGATTCCAAATTCTGATACTACTTAAACACATAAACTTATCTTGGTTTAATTATGGCTCTTTTATGTTCCCATGATGTTTCAAAATAGGGGCATCTAAGCTCTTATTAATTTTATTTGATTGATAATCAATTGGTGATTGTTATGTCTTCCGAGTTACTCCATGAAATATATTCAAAGACAAAGAGTCACAAGGACAGGGGGCATAACATTTTCTTGGTTTTCTATGTATGGTGATTGTTTCAATGATCCTATAACTTTAACCTAACTTGGATGTTTATGGTAAGAGCTGCCAACATGAGTGGATAGCCACATATATCTTGATCCTAGTTATGTGTAAACTATGGTGAGGTTGAACCAATTTCCTTGTTTGTTTCTAAATCAGATTCCAAGTAAGGTGTACAACACATTATATACCCAATGATATGAATATTGAAGGTCATTGCAGGTCACATATCTTACATTATACTTGAATAGAACCTGATTCTTAAAACAAAAAGGAGATAACTGAATTGTAATCTTGGCCTTTAGGCCTTGATGCTTAGGTTTATTTCTGACATTGCATCCAATACACATAGTATTCATACTTTCATGATACTAGTGGGTATTAGTGATAAATGTACTATCAGGTGGTGTTCATTACAAAAATGCTCAATGATGATAAAAATGCTACAATGTATACAAATTAGTGACAGTCCTAAGAGTCTGCATATAGATGCATTTAGAGATTGCATGATTCATTTTTTGAAAAACATCATAAAGGTCTTGAGATCAAAATGATTTCCTGGTTCATCCAAAATCCAAGTTACTCTACATAATCTATATTAATGATATCAATATCATCTCATATCCATGACATACATTCTACATTCATAAAATGAGAAAGAGAAAATAAAAAAAACAAAGCATTTAAGAATTACATTTACTTTTACATCCTAAGTGCATTCATACATATATTTGCATAAAGAAAACCCAAAAACATACATTTGCATATCCATCTAGCATCATTGAAACACATTTATATATCAGTAATCAATCAAAGAGCATAAAATATGTCATCACATCGATCTAATCTAACTCATCAAGAGAACAAGAACATAATCACATTTGCATCAATCTAAACATCTATCAAATCAAAGAGAACCCATGAACATATCAAGATCAGGTTCAACTCTTTGAGATATATCAATGATGGAACATATAAAAAATATATAATAGAGTATCAGAATATCAGTATGAAATAGATATCAAGTATCAAGAGTATGCAGTACAATTGATGATCACAATAGGATCAATATATACAACTTGTCTCAAAATATCATAAGTACAATATCAAGTCTAGCTGCCACCCTCTCCTTGATCTGGAGGAGGAGGAGGTGGTGGAGGATGAATTGGTGGAGGCATTTCTCCCTCAGACTACTGTGCTAGCCAAGAATAAGAAGGAGCTCTCTATCCCTCTAGGATTGCAGCATAATACAAACCAAAATAGTACATAGCTCTCTGACCTTGATGTGTCACTATATAGACCTGTGTATCTCACTCTACTCTCAAGTGCTCAAGCTAACTATCTTTGTTTGCTAGTAAAGCCTCTAATGTGGTAACCCTGTTGGTGCTATTTCTTGTCCAAAATGTGCCTTGTAATTTTCATAGGGTTTCCTGTCATTAGCAGTGTCAAGGGCTTTGAAATTGGTATTCAAATTGTTTTTATGTCTCTGTAGAGCATGCTCAAACCCTTAGCCTAGTTGAAATTTTGTTGAAAATGGTCAAAAGTGACTAACAAACCCTAAGTGCCTTGGCTGACTCTATTCTTACGTTACTTTTTCGGTCACTTAAGTTGTATTAAGTCATGTGTCCATGTCGAATGGGTTACTTTTTTCCAAAAGATTGTATCATCCTAACCACTTTAATAATTCCTAAGTCCCGCTATGTAGGTCCCTTTTACATCATCCCCTTATGTATCATGCAACTCATAAAATATTAGACGATGTGCTTATTCACTTATATCTAAGATGCTTGACATCTAATGTATAAGAGAACAAGCAAAGGCAACATGTGTCCTTGGTGGGGCCGAGCTGCTAAAAGGGCATTCTGTTAAATAGTGCACAAGTTTGAAAAGATCGAACAGACTGCTTATTCGCATAAAGGAAAAGTGCACGACATCTAACATATAAGCGAATAAGTGGTGATGACACCTATCCAAGGAAGTATGTGGGTCCAATTGTAGATGAGTATGAAAGATATTAAAACCTGGAAAGATCTGATGATTGGCTTATTCTCTTATGTCCAAAGTGCTTGACATCTAATGTATAAGCGAATAAGTGGTGATGACATCTGGCAGTTGGTGGGCCCAAACATTCAAAGTTGGTGGAGTTTTAAACTTTAGTTAAGTTGGTCCACATCTAATGGCTCGCGTGTTTGCTTATATCCAAAGTGCTCGAAATCTAATGAATAAGTCAATAAGTGGTGGCAACACGTGTCCTCAGTCGATAGTAATTCCTAGGAAAATAAGATAGCCGTCAGATGATGCCCAGAATCGACGGTTCAAATTCAAAATTGATAAAACAAGTTATAGAAAGTCGTTAAGCCCACAAATTGAAGCTGGTGAATTAAATACAAAATGTGTGATAAATCCAGTCAAATTCATTTCGAAAGAATGATTTGATTAAGGCCATAAATTGATTAAGCCGACTACAGTCTAAATCATTCACCAAAACCATTTGAGAAAAGACGGAATTGCAAAGAAAACTAGCTTCACATGACTTCTATGCAGAACGGGTAAGCTCACTGATTCATTACCATTCAAATTGAGATAGATTTTGTAGTTCAGAGAAGGTTTTAGAGCTCTTGTTTTAAAATCTAGCTCTAGTATTGATAACCAAACCCTTAGAATGGCCCCTACAGTTGAAATTTCAGGTCAGGTCGATTATCAGAAATGGAATGTTAGGGAAGATTTATTGCAGCAATTACCATTGTCCTCAGGGGATGCCACACAAGCTAAGAAGGTAGTGCCACAACATCCCCACTTCAGAATTGGGGAAGGGTTGTATGATTCAGGAAGGTGGGAAAGAGATGCTATTACTAGTTTTGATGCCCTTACTCTGTTTAGAGTAGCTTATAGTGAAAGAAAGGCACCCACCCCAGACTATAATATTTGGCAACTAGATGTTGGAAAGTTAATAGCACCTAGTGTATTCATGGACACTGATTTTCTCATTCTAATAGAAAACACTTATGATAAGGTGTCTAGGGTATTTAGAGACACCCGGGGAAATATAATACTGACTGTATCAGTAGATGAAATTAGAAGAATTTTCAAGCTGACTGACACTTCCCAGAATATGGATGATATTGACCTCAAATATTGCAAAGAAATATACAATAACCAAAGGGGTTATTACAGAGGTGAAGTAGTGAAGGGGTATGAAGATGCATGCTGGTTTGTCAGGGATCAAAGATGGCAATATATAAAAGCTAATGGGTTGGTATTCCCTCATGATGCCTATGTTCTTATTTAACAGTGTAGACTTTGTTTGAAGAAGAAATGGAATTGGAGAGATTCTAAGATGATGAAGAATTGCCTATTCAGATGTGGAGTGCAGAATTGTCTTGGGATAGAAAGAATGCAAGCGATGTATACTTTGAAAAAGTTTTTGCAACCAGACCTAAGTCATTACTAAGCAACCAAAATGCAAGAGTTCATAATGAAGTAATGATGCTTTTAATGCCTATGGAGTATTCCGCTAAGTTGAAAATTTCTCACAACTATGGAGATTTGATATTGTACCCTTTTTCCATAGTAATTAGGGTTTATGGTTTTAGAGGTGTTCCTTATGTGCTACCCTACAGAGTCCCACTCAAAATTGGGATAGAAAAAATCATAAGATAATTAGGTGGGCTGTAGGAGGAGGCCTTGACCGAAAAGATAAAGGGAAATATCTTCCCTACCCTCACAAAAGCCCATCATTTTATCATAACAAAAGGAGGGTGGACACAGTTTGGCAAATACTTTGAACCCTATCACTTATCCACTTCCATAGCCAGGTGTGCAGACAATGAAGATTTTATCATGGGCATGTTTAGAAAGAGGACCAATTGTATAATGCTTAAGAATCAATTTTACTATCCAGAGGATATTATCAGGAACATATTTGACCTAGAGGTTCAAGAAGTCAGAAAAGAAAAATGGATGGCATATAAGAAATCCTTGGACTTTGTCTAGAATTTTGACAAGACCTATGATACTCTAAAGGATTTTTTCCCATGGTCTTATAAAATTGATTCACTAATAAATATTTTTGAGGGAATAATGCAAACCCTGAATGAGAAAAGGAAGAGAGTAGTTGAGAATGACCCAAAAAAGGCTCTAGCTATTATGAATAAATTTCCACAAAGTAGAATAGTTCCATCTGGGAACTATCTAGTATACAAAAGAAGAGGATATACCACTGTTGCTCCTAGAGTTGATGAGCCCACTCAGCATAAGGGAAAGAGGCCAATGGATACTAATATTCAATAAGTACCCTCTCCAAAGAGGCAAAGGGTGGAGACAAAAGAGAAAGGAGGTGAATTGTATTCTCCTTCTCAATCCCCTATGCAATTTGATGACTAGACCATTGCTGAGCAATTACTCAAGATGAGAAATGGTGGTGAAGTAGTCGTTACTACTCAAGAACTACATGAAGGGATTCCAGAAGAGCCTAAACATACATCATCTAACCTCATAGTGGCAGAATTTGCTGGCAGGGAATTAGACCATGTGACCAAACAAGCTAGTGATGAATTCTTGTCTGATGACAATTTCATCAAAACTAGGGCTTTTATTCAGTTTCTATGGAGATTCCATATTGGTGAATACAATGATAAGTGTTAGAAAATGATAGAAGCTCAACCCAATGTTGCCAAGGAGGATATAGAAAAAGTAGTCAAACAGGAATTGATATTGAAATTTGATAAGATTACTCCCGAAGAGGGTAGGCAAATGATCAAAAGGCAAGGGGTTCTTATATTGCCACAATGGGATTTAGCCGATGCAGTGGTTTTTGATGCCATAAGGAAACAAGATAAACCCACAAGCCCTGCTAGGACATCAATTGGTGCCCAATTTAGTGAGGATCATGCAACATTGGCAATCTGGTCACTTAAGAAAAGGGACAACAGAAGAATTAAAGAAGATGATGATAATGAAGACACAGGTGGCCTAATTGTGAAAAGGGTTGCAGATACCTCAGGAACTGAAGCAACTAACCTTGTTGTACAGGCTGCCAATTCGAGCATGAAAGTGTTAGAGAAAGAGAAGGAAGCATATGATAGTCTGAATGAAAAGTATGAGTTTGTGCTCAAGGCATATAATGAAGAGGGTTAAGTCTTTGATGAAGGACAAAAAAATAGCAGAGTTGGAAGGTAAGAAAAAGATTCAATTGATGCCCCAAGGGTATTTTCTTAGGACCCATATCAACCTTCCTCCTCAAGTCTGTTCATAACATATCCCCCAACCCCTGCACCTCTAATTCCTACTACTCAGGAAGTTGTTGATGCCAAGAAAGCAAAATTGGAAGCTGAGAAGAATAGGCTAGTCAGTGAAAAGACAGGATTGGAAGAGGAGGGTAAGAGGGACCTAGAAGATTCCCTAGCATACAAAGAGGCTGATGAGTTGGTGAAGAAAAAATGTTCTGATTAAATATTCTCCAACCTCAAAAGGTGTGCCAGTGAGGTCAACCTCTCTAATCTCTACCTATTGGGGAAGAAGATTGCAAGCGTCATCAAAAAATATGAGGATGAAAAGGAACGATGGAATCTGATAGTGAGTAAATGGAAAGGGAAGGCATCCCATGTTAAATCTTTCAATTCCCTCTCAAAAGAGAAAAATAATATTGATATTATTCTGCCAAGCACTCATAAGTGTCTCAAATTGATGGTCAATTTAGACACCAAGAGAAACATGGTCATGAAGAAGATCACAACTCTGAGAGGGGAATTTTCCAAGGATAGATACGATATTTATCCCTATATGTTCAAAGAGGATGGGAACATAAAGAATGAATCACTATGGCTGAGGAAATTAAATGAAGCAATAACTAGCAGGACAAAAAGTATTTTCACTTTGGCAAATACTAGCTGGTTTGTTTTAACCATTGATATTTTGAGCAAATCCAAAGCATTTTTTGAATCTTGGGAAGTAGAAGTAGAGAATTCCAATAGTGACTGGGAGGAGTTCAACAACCAAAAAGATGAATTTCTTAATTTTAGTTGGCCCAGTGATGAGGTGTTCACCACGTGGGTTAGCAAGTATGGAGTAGTCACCCCAGTAGCATGAGACAATAAATATGAAGGGGACAACTAACACCAAGGAGGTTGAGGGAATGGAGAAAATAAAATATTTGGGGCCTCTACACCAACAAGATAACAAGATACAGATGATAAAAACCCAACTACTTTTGAGCAACTTCAAGCATTCAGGCGGTCACAAGACAAATGATCACATGGCTTATAGCAAATACTATTTTCTCATCAGCTAGAAGTTTTGTCTCCTCTTGAAATTGTATTTTGTCCTTTAGCCCAGTCATCTGTAGCTTGTTGCATCCTTATTTTTCAAAAGGATTCCAAGATGACTTGGACTACATATAAATATCAAGTTGTAATTTTGTAAGGAGGATGGTAAAAATAAGACTACAAGGCAGATTACTACATTGGTCTGACTATTGGTTTTGAGCCTTCAAAATGTACTGTTATTGAGTTCATATTAATAAAATTATAATGGAATCTCCATTTTCATGTCAATGATGTCTTCTTGCATTTACCATTAATTCTTGTGTGTTCAATTTTTAAGGCATTTTGAGTGTACTGGTTATAAGATAGTCATGTTCTTGTTTGTGAGTTACTTTCAAGGAGAGTTTAAATCTTACAGACGATTGCAGAAGATTAGGATTCATGCAAGGATTTGATACATTGGTGTAGGAGTGAGAGGATAGTTTTTAAGGCACTCTATCTAGGATTCATTTATGTTTCTATTAATTATCTTAATATGTGTATGCTCTGTTATGACTCTATCACCCATGATTAGGCACTGGTCAATATGCTGACAAGTGGTTGTTATCATCAACTAAAATATTAAAATCCTTATTTTCTAATGTTAAGAGCATATATGTGTAGTTGATTGTATTCAGAGGATATAATTCATATGAGTGATTCCTTGAAGAGTGAATAGATAGGTTAGCCTTCCTAGCCCAGAGTGGCATAAAAAGAAGAAGGATTATAAATCCTTAATCCATTATGAGATTCTCTATCCTACAGTGAATCTATAATCAGGTACACCCGCCTGGATTTGTGGAGCCCAAAGTGTAGAAGGATTTTGAACCTTGTTAATTAGTCTTATTCATGTATGAATCTACATTGGGAATAGAAGGTCAGACATTTATTGTTGTTTTATTTGATTCATACAAGAAAAAGAGCTAACAAATTGGCGACTCTACTGGGGATCAAGATGCAAAAATCTTGTTGAAGAAATCAATAAATCTCTGGTGTGTTTAAGATAAATCAAATTTCAGTTAAGTCTGCTAGGTTCTCTTGTAATGATCTCAGAGTCATGATCATGAAATCACTTGTTCTTACAATATTGAGAATCAGTTTGTTCTTCCTGATAATCATTAGAGAAAGTTTATCTTGCTTATCGGTTGTGGTGCATTGTTTGAAGGTCCTAATTTTGAAGATGATACAGATACTGTCTCAGTTGGAATAAATTGGTGAGGAATTATTAAGCTTGATATACCTGAAAATTTCAATATTTACTTAAGATGAA
Source organism: Thuja plicata (assembly GCA_018584345.1). Taxonomy (NCBI): domain Eukaryota; kingdom Viridiplantae; phylum Streptophyta; class Pinopsida; order Cupressales; family Cupressaceae; genus Thuja; species Thuja plicata. The sequence continues at coordinate 248,649 of MU226798.1, read as the reverse complement.
ATCTGAGATAGGACAAGGTATTTGATTTTCTTATATACTAATCCTCTAAAAAGGGGTGGCGACTCTAACTTCTGTGTAGTCTAGTATTGCATAGTAAAATTATTTGTCCACTCTGAGAGATGTGCCGACAAAGAAATACCAGATCATATTATAGACTAAATCCTAAAAAGGATCTTGGAGAGGAGCTCCATACACCTCAAAGGAAACAATGGTCCAAGAGAGGGGCATCTAAACATGATTCCCAACATGCCTTTGAAAGAAAAATGGATATCTCTATTCCAGAAAGGAAATCATCTTCATCTGAAGATGCAAAACCCGTGTGACCAGTTGATGCTTATAGAGCCAATATCAATTTTGATCCCTTTAGAGATGGAGAAAATATTGACATAGGGTTCTTTCCTGCAGAAGAGAATCTTGCTCCACCAGAAGAGACTTCTATTGCTGAAACAACATCATACGATTTAAATAAGTTGCAAGATGAGGTTGTGGCTTTAAAAAGAAAAAAGAAAGAACAAGAAAAGGAAATGGCTGAAGCAAGGGAAAAATGTGAGCAAAAGATATATGATCTATTATTGGAAAGAGAAGAACTCTTAGCTGAAACTAGAAGAAATGACCTTAAGAATAAAAGCCTGAATCAAGAAGTCAAAGGTCTGGATCCAGAATTGTTTGGTACCCACAATGATGAGAGAAAAAAAACTCTTATTAAAACCTCAAACCCTGACAAGGACAAGTTTGAGAAGGAAGGACCTGCAATTAGGCAGCTGTTCCCATATGAGAATGAACTAAATATGAAACTCAAAGCAACAGCTAAAGATGCCTGTGACAAAGGCAAACAAAAGGTTGTGGGTATTAGCATAAATGAGCCTATGCAGAAAGTTTCTAACCCTAAAGGAATACCTCAACTTGATTTGGATATTAAACGAGCCAAGAAGGCTAAGGACAACTTGGCAAAACAACTAGAAAAGTTGGAATTGGAAGCTACTGCAACTGATATCAAGATGAAGATAGCTTTACTCCATGCTACCAATAATACAAATGCAAGTAGTTCTATGCATATAAACCAAGGAGAAAAACAATTGAATTCATCTACTGATTTAAATGTGAACAATCAAGGTGGTGCTTCTAAGGTCCAAAAATGTGGAAATAATGAAAATGTTCAGAGCTCTGGTCCTAATGTAGCTTCTCAGATCAAGGGTCCTCACTCAAGTTTTCAAACTACCAAGCCCAAACAGAATTTTCCTCCACCTGTTCAACATCAAGGAGGAATTGCTGGACCAAGTGGTGATAAAGAGCTAGGGAACTTTCAAAGAAGGCCTGTCCACATGAACATATATAGAGCTCTCTTCTTTGAAGGCATTCCTGGTCACCCTAATGTGATCCCAAATGAGGTAAGAGATAGAATCCCTAGGTTCACAGGAAATAATGTTGTTACTTGTGAAGAGCATTTAAAATATTTTGGTGATAAGATGACTGACTTTGAAATTGAAGATGAGGATGTCATCATGAAACTCTTTGTTCAATCTTTAATTGAAGATGCTAGGGATTGGTTCAGAAACTTACCAAATGACAGTATTGCCTCTTGGGATGAATTTGTAAAATCCTTTAGGGAACAGTATAGAGAGCATGTTAATTCTGGATACATGTTGAATGAGTTTAATAACATCAAGAAATTCCCAAATGAAAATATGGCTGATTTTAACAGTAGATTCCAAAAGGCCACGAACAAATTGTTCCAAGTTTTGAGGTTAGATGAGGAAGTATGCCTTACCACTTACATAAACATTGCTGATGGAAAAATGTCTTATCTTCTTAGAGATAAAAACCCAACTACTTTAAGGGATGCTTATAAGATGGAAATTGACATTGAAAGTAATAGGAGAGCATAAGGGAAATTGGGGAAGAGAGAAGACAATAAACTTTGGAAAGAAAAAGGATTAGCTAGTAAAAGTGTCAAATAAGATGATACAGTGGATAAGTTGATGAGTGCACTAAAAGACCTCACTACCAAGATGGATAATAATGATAGAGGGGGATACCGAGATAATAAGTATACTAACCAAAGATTTGATAGACAGCCCAACCTGAGAGATTATCCATACAAGACCAATTGGAATAATGGCAAACCTATCCCTGAGGGAAAAGACAACCCAAAAGTAAAAGAAACTCCAGATCCCATGAAGAGAAACAATACCAACTATGTTGAGAATACTCCCTGGTATGATGCTTGTAATATGCCACACTCTCCCTATCAATGTGTAGTAGCTCAGGCTTTTTTTGACCAAACAGAAGAAGGAGAGCAGGAGGGCCCTGCTATCAATATGTTCACAGTAAAGAAACCTTATCCATGGCTCCCTGATATTGCCTCATCTTCTGATGATTTATATTCAGAGGATAATCATTGTTTCACAAATTAGTTACAAATTTCAACATATCAAAATGATCAGGATGAATATATTTCACAAGCAACTATAAACACTGTGGATGATGATAGTTCACAATCTCATTTT
>MU226798.1:213288-239769 GCA_018584345.1 Thuja plicata | reverse complement strand
CACTTTATCATAACAAAAGGAGGGTGGACACAGTTTGGCAAATACTTTGAACCCTATCACTTATCCACTTCCATAGCCAGGTGTGCAGACAATGAAGATTTTATCATGGGCATGTTTAGAAAGAGGATCAATTGTATAATGCTAAAGCATCAATTCTAATATCTAGAGGATATTATCAAGAACATTTTTGACCTAGAGGTTCAAGCAGTCAGAAAGGAAAAATGGATGGCATGTAAGAAATCCTTGGACTTTGTCCAGAATTGTGACAAGACCTATGATCCTCTAAAGGATTTTTTCCCATGGTCTTATAAAATTTATTCACTAATGAATCTTTTTGAGGGAATAATGGAAACCCTGAATGAGAAAAGGAAGAGAGTAGTTGAGAATGACCCAGAAAAGGCTCTAGCTATTATGAATAAATTTCCACAGAGCAGAATAGTTCCATCTGGGAACTATCTAGTATACAAAAGAAAAGGATATACCACTATTGCTCCCAGAGTTGATGAGCCCACTCAGCATAAGGGAAAGAGGCCAATGGATACTGATATTCAATAAGTACCCTCTCGAAAGAGGAAAAGGGTGGAGATAAAAGAACAAGGAGGTGAATTGTATTCTCCTTCTTAGTCCCCTATGCAATTTCATGACTAGACCATTGCTGAGAAATTGCTCAAGATAAGAAATGTTGGTGAAGTAGTTGTTACTACTCAAGAACTATAGCAAGGGATGCCAGAAGAGCCTAAACATACATCATCTGACCTCACAGTGGTAGAATTTTCTAGCAGGGAATTAGACCTTGTGACAAAACAAGCTAGTGATGAATTCTTGTCTGATGACAATTTCATCAAAACTAGGGCTTTTATTCAAGTTATATGGAGATGCCATATTGGTGAATACAATGATAAGTGTTAGAAAATGATTGAAGCTCAACCCAATGTTGCCAAGGAGGACATAGAAAAAGCAGTCAAACAAGAATTGATATTGAAATTTGATAAGATTACACCCAAAGAGGGTAGGCAAATGATCAAAAGGCAAGGGGTTCTTATATTTCCACAATGGGATTTAGTCAATGTAGTGGTTTTTGATGCCATAACAAAACAAGATAAACCCATAAGACCTACTGGGACATCAATTGTTGCCCAATTTAGTGAGGATCATGCAACATTGGCAATCTGGTCACTTAAGAAAAGGGACAAGAGAAGAATTACAGAAGATGATGATACTGAAGACATAGGCAGACTAATTATGAAAAGGGTCACAGATACCTCAAGAACTAAAGTGGATAACCTTGTTGTACAGGCTACCAATTTGAGCATGAAAGTGTTAGAGAAAGAGAAGGAAGCATATGCTAGTCTGAATGAAAAGTATGAGTTTGTGCTCAAGGCTTATAATGAAGAGAGGGTTAAATCTTTGATGAAGGACAACAAAATAGCAGAGTTGGAAGGTAAGCAAAAGATTCAATTGATTCCCCAAAGGGTAATTGATCAAGACCCATATCAACCTTTCTCCTTAAGTTCATTCATAACATATCCCCCATCCCCTGCACCTCTAAGTCCTACTACTCAGGAAGCTGTTGATGCCAAGAGAGCAGAATTGGAAGCTAAGAAGAACAGGCTAATCAGTGAAAGGAAAAGATTGGAAGAGGAGGGTAAGAGGGACCTAGAAGATTTCCTAGGGTACAAAGAGGCTAATGAGTTGGTGAAGAAAAAACACTCTGATCAAATATTCTCCAACCTCAAAGGGTGTGCCAGTGAGGTCAACCTCTCTAATCTCTACCTATTGGGGAAGAAGATTGCAAGCATCATCAAAAAATATGAGGATGAAAAGGAACAATGGAATCTGATAGTGAGTAAATGGAAAGGGAAGGCATCCCATGTTAAATCTTTCAATTCCCTCTCAAAAGAGAAAAATAATATTGATATTATTATGACAAGCACTCATAAGTGTCTCAAATTGATGGTCAATTTAGACACCAAGAGAAACATGGTCATGAAGAAGATCACAACTCTAAGAGGGGAATTTTCCAAGGATAGATAAGATATGTATCCCTATATGTTCAAAGAGGATGGGAACATAAAGAATCAAGCCCTATGGCTGAGGCAATTAAATGAAGCAATAACTAGTAGGACAAAAAGTATTGTCACTTTGGCAAATACTGGCTGGTTTGTTTTAACCATTGATATTTTGTGCAAAGCCAGGGCATTTTTTGAATCTTGGGAAGTAGAAGTAGAGAAGTCCAATAGTGACAAGGAGGAGTTCAATAGCCAAAAAGATGAAGTTCTCAATTTCAATTGGCCCAGTGATGAGGTGTTCAACACGTGGGTTAGCAAGTATGAAGTAGTCACCCCGGTAGCATGAGACAATAAATATGAAGGGGATAGCTAACACCAAGGAGGTTGAGTGAATGGAGCAAATAAGATATTTGGGGCCTCTACACCAAAAAGAGAAAAAGATCCAGATGATAAAGACCCAACTACTTTGGAGCAACTTCAAGCATTTAGGTGGTCACAGGACAAATGATCACATGGCTTATAGTAAATACTATTTTCTCATCAGCCAGAATTTTTGTCTCCTCTTGAAACTGTATTTTTTCCTTTAGCCCAGTCATCCATAGCTTGTTGCATCCTTATGTTTCAAAAGGATTCCAAGATGACTGGGGCTACATATAAATATCAAGTTGTAATTTTGTAAGGAGGATGGTAAAAATAAGACTACAAGGCAGATTACTATATTGGTCTGACTATTGGTTTTGAGTCTTCAAAATGTACTATTATTGAGTTCATATTAATGAAATTACAATGGAATCTCCATTTTCATGTCAATGATGTCTTCTTGCATTTACCATTAATTCTTGTATGTTCAATTTGTAAGGCATTTTGAGTGTACTGGTTATAAGATAGTCATGTTCTTGTTTGTGAGTTACTTTCAAGGAGAGTTTAAATCTTATAGATGATTGCAGAGGATTAGGATTCATGCAAGGATTTGATATATTGGTGTAGGAGTGAGAGGATAGTTTTTAAGGCACTCTATCTGGGATTCATTTGTGTTTCTATTAATTATCTTAATATGTGTATGCTCTGTTATGACTCTATAACCCATGATTAGGCATTGGTCAATATGCTGACAAGTGGTTGTTATCATCAACTCAAATATTAAAATCCTTATTTTCTGGTATTAAGAGCATATATGTGTAGTTGATTGTATTTAGAGGATATAATTCATCTTAGTGATTCCTTGAAGAGTGAATCGATAGGTTAGCTTTCCTATCCCAGAGTGGCATAAAAAGAAGAAGGATTATAAATCCTTAATCCATTATGAGATTCTCTATCCTTCAGTGAATCTGTAATCAGGTACACCCACTTGGGTTTGTGGAGCCCAAAGTGAAGGATTTTCATCCTTGTTAATTAGTCTTATTCATGTATGAATCTGTATTGGGAATAGAAGGTTAGACATTTATTGTTGTTTTATTTGATTCATACAAGAAAAAGAGCTAACAAACCCTAGCCCTAATCTTCTCACGCTCTCACTGGCATGGAGATAAACTATCACAATCCCTAGCAGAACCTCTGCCAGTATCTCTTGGTGGATCTTGTCATACCTACCCTGGTGGTCTCTACTTCTCTCTTGTAAGAAAAGGACTAGGATCTCTCCATGGAGGTACAAACCTAAAATGACTCCACCGGCCCTCTCTACTGCCGTTGGCACCCACTGCCCCACCACCCCTATAATCCCCACCATCATCTCCATCATATGGAGGTGGGCACCTACCATCTCTCCCTCCATCTCTCCCTCCATCTCTCCCCCCACCTCTCTGGTCTCTCTGTGGTCCACCTTTGCCTATGACTAGTCTGTCATCTACAAGATCATAATCAAAGGGATCCTCTAAGTGAGGAATGACCTCATCAGGAGTTGTGAATCTAGGGAATGAATATTGTAACATATGGGCGAGATACCCATCGAAAAAACCTAGATCTATCACCTCTAGAAGAATGTCCCACCCAACTATAACCATCTGACTAATAGCCTATTGTGTGGTCTCATATACCAACCAGGATCCCCAAAAAGGCTCCTCATCATGGATCTGGGCATATACTGACATAACCTGACATCTGCCCTATATGCGACCATACTGTCTCAGAACACATGTAACAATAAATCTCTCTAAAATGTATCTGGTATGGCCTATAAAGTACCTTCTCTGAAAAAAGTATGAAATCTGTGGCCCACTCCTCACAATCAAGGTATTGTTGCTAGATCATAGCAATCATATAATTGAAAAATCTATGCCAGTACTCTACCTTGCCCAGATGGGGCTGCTAAATCAATCTAGAGTACATATACACATAAAGTTGCTGCACTGCTCGCTGCCTATCAACAATCAATCATGTCACTTGGATATGATCCCAGGCCTAGATCTGCAAAACTAAAATCCCTACAATCATGCTATGGGAATAATGATAAACAATATCATGAAACTCTTGATATATATGAGCTTAAACACAACTACCCCTAGCAAATCTATGGAGTTCCCTAATCATCTTCTCCAGAGTATCTACCCAACCACACATAAAATTGTGTTGTCCTTTATTATGCATGAGGATGCCTCCAATCAATCTAGCTAGATAGATAGGTAACCGATTGTAATGATCACACATATAATCCTAGGTCAAATACCATCACACTATGGTCTGATCTCTTAAGAATCTTTGCACCGATGCAATAGCTATATTAGAAAGGGACTCAAACTGTACCTCCCGACCCATCACTAGAATCCATAATCTATGCCAGATGTCCTCAGGTGTTACTATCATCTCACCATTCGAGAGATTAAATGTGTTGTGCTCCAAATACCATCTCTTGGCAAGCACAATCAACAACCCCCAATTCACCCTAATATTGGGTAAATCTATAAGTGCAGCTAATCCTACCCGAGCTATGATTTATACCATAGGATCTATCAATGATCATGACAAAGAAAGGACCCACCCTAGATAGGGACCTTAGAAATAAAAAACCTTGAAGTCAATCTGTCAATAGAAAGAACATACAGGTATAATTCAGTATTTTCACTAAGGCAACTACACAGAAAAGCTATCAGATAAGTATTTTTGGAATTCAAAAGGAGAATAAGAGTCAAAAATAGAAAAAATCTAACTCCTAAACAAGAAATGACTCTATTTTTACAGGGTGAAATTCTTTAAATGGGATGTGATACAAGATTTCTCGGGTGTGATGGGGCATACGGGAAATGATCCTATTTTGACAGGATGTGACGCGGGCTACGGGGTGCGATCATGTTTCCACAAGATGTGAAAAAAATTCAAAGTTTAAACAAAATTACCCTATGTGATGCAAAATTTGAAAATAGGGTGCGATGCCAAATAAAGGATGTGATACAGGATTTTGGGGAAAAATGGGATGCAACGCGGGATTAACTGGATGTGATTCCATATACGGGGTGCAACGCAGGATTCAAAGGTGCATAACTCTTGCAAAAATAGATAAAATGAAAAATAGAAAACATGGAAAGGTAGGGTTTAAGGTACTCATTGGTAGTGGGTACTCGGTTGGGAACTGATATTGAAGGGTGACCTCGAATTGATGCTTCTCCATGGGGGACCACCATCTTCTCTTCAGAGCTCTAAATTTACTAAACACAAAAGTAAAAATGAATAGGTAAAAAGTAAATTTTGGGATATATATTAACCTTTTTGAGCTATTTAGGAGCTCCAGAACTCCTCCCAGGCACTCAAAATTCAATTTTGTTCCTTTGTGATCTATCGGGAATGAAATCAAACATGTAGACAATGTTTTCCATAGCACAAGACACATTTTGCGACAGCTTCCCAAAAATGCAGAATCACTATACATGTTCAGAAAATGATCAGCAGGCTTTGCGAAATCAGATTTCTGGGTTCTCTATCATCAAATGGCACATTATTCATAGAAATCTTGGTCATACATCATTTTATCATAATCAAAACTCACATTTTAATGTAATAAACTTGGTAAAATTGTGTTTTCTCTTAACACACCTTCGCTTCTTCATTTCTGCTAATTGATTCTTTCTTGATCCAATCGATCAGTTCAAGTGATATATCATTCTAAAGAGGGATTTTATTCTTTTTCCTTCAATTTTATTCTTGAGGGGGCATGATCACACTTAAATAATTAAAATTCTTTCTTAGAAAGCATTAAAATGACTTCATCGTCAAAAGGATAAGGGCATGCCAGTTTCTCTCGACTGAGTCAAGACTGTTGGATGGAAGGATTCGGTTCTCACAAGATGGATATCTTATGTCTACATATTCTTAGATCTTTATTAAGATCCTATCAGCTTCATATTGGCCTACATTCAATCAATTTCAACATCAGTATTATCGATTCTTGTTCAAAGTAAATACTATCAGTCTTAATTCAATCAAGTGCAAGACTGATCTCATTAGACATTTCATTCAATCAAGTACAAAATTCTCAAACTTTCTGAAGTCAACATCAAACTTTCTTTGAATCAATGCGTTGCTCACACATCAATTCAAAGAGGGGGAAATGTAACCACCCTAATTTGGTCTTCTCTGACCATAGACCCTATTTTCCCTAAGTGTAATCATACCCCTAATTATGTCAAAACAATTCTTCAATTAATTGGCATAATTCATTGAAATCAAATTTAATCTCCTAAGTGATCTAATCACTAAATTAAATTAATTGCCTTAGCCAATTAAATCAAATCAAATCAATTAAATAAAAAATAACCAAATACATGTCAAAGTAATTAATTAAAAGGAATTAAATAAATCCTAATTACAACTCCTCACTTGCAAAAGAGAAAGTCAATTCCCTAGCCAAAGAGAGTTAAATCACTCGGATAACCTCACATGGATCACCAAAGATTCAATCTCCACCTCTTTTCAACTTTCAATCCTAACCTCTCATCCCTCAAATTATTCTATAAAAGGAAGGAATTTTGAGCTCAATGGTCCCCTAATTTTAGAATTCATTTGCAAAGTTATGTTGCTCATATTCTTAAAGATTTTTATTGCATTTTAGCTCAAATATTTAGCATTGTTATAATATTTCAATTGGAGCTCTAAAATGAGCTTTGATTGAGCATTTATTCTTGCATTTAGATTAAATATTCCATTCTAAGCATGATTTTGTCACTGATTTATGCATAATCTGAGGGCAATTATAACATATTTCATACTCTTCTTAGATATGGAGCAATATGTTGATTTTGGTGATATATGTATGCTTTTCCTTTGATATTCCATTTTTATTTCACTAATGCAATGACATATTTAAGTGTTGTGTTGCAGCTAACAGATCCACAAAATACATACAGTATCAATATTAAAGGCATTTGTCCTAGTATATTGACCTGCACAACATCCTATGTTTCCTTTTCCTTTTCTTCTCCTTGATCGGTGGTCATATTTACATCTTCATCATTCTTTACTTCATCTGCATGATCACTTCTAGTGATATCTATTATAGTTATATCTTTGATTTTTCCATTTTTAGTATCCCCTAATGATTAAAGTATTTGAGGTACATCATCCATGGCATTGGATGCCTCTATTTTCATATGTACTGGAGTGACATCCTTGTTGTCATTTATAAGAATGTGCTCCGGGATCGGTGTTGTTGGAATTATATGATGTGCCCAATGACTGAGAGGGGGGGGGAGAGGGGGGGCTGAATTGGGAATCAATAAAATGTAATCCTTTTAGTCCATAATTAGATTAGCTTATTTTTTTTCATGCATATAACTTAGAAGTAAAGAATCAGATGCAACACATAACACAATATTTGGTTAGCCAGAAACCTTCCAAAAGAAAGTAAAACTGGGGTGGGGATGAAACCCAAAAAATTTAGTACTGTAATATAAATTTAGCCTGTTAAAGCTTACAATGACCACTTCTAATAGTCTTCCCTGTTACGATCATATAAAGGACTGTTAGGTCCACCTTGTTAAAGAATTTTGTACAATAAAATGAGTAATGCAACTCTGTTAAGAGATTTAGATAAAGGAATATTAGGTCCACCTTGTTACAGGATTTTGTTGATCAACCTATGATAATGAACCAGTTGATGATCTTCTCTGTGCAACTTTGATTGTTGAATAAGATCCTTTGAAATATAACTGATCACCTAAATGTGATAGATAAGTCTCTGTTGTCCTGAACACTTCTTCACTTAACTCAAACTTCCATTTGCATAATCATATCATCTTCTTATTATACATCCATACTATATATATATTCTTCATTACTACATAATTGGATAAACAAACAAACTTACATATATATCTTTATCCAACAAGTAAATTTGTAAGTTGGCTTGCAATAAGAAAATATATATTCAACAACATATGCAAAGTCAGCTTTAAACTGTCACTCGGGTCCAAAAGACTACTCAGGTGATAAACTATCACTTGGGTGATACTGAACACTCGGGCAACATTGTCTACTCGGGTAACACTGAATGACTAAGTGTTTTGACACTAATTGACAATATGTCTTGCCATAAGGTCTACAATCTCCCCCTTTAGCATTAGTGTCAAAAATACTTATCATTAAACTATGTATCTGATATGTCAAAGCCCCCCCCTTACAGATTTCTTGGGTTTTAACACTTGCTCTGCTGCTTGGGTCTAATTGACTCTATTTTTGTATTTTTCAAAAATTTTACTATAACATATATCTTCTACACTATTCTCTATACATGTGATATTTACAATGATATCTCCCTCTTATACAATGATATTTCCCCCATGTTTTTTACAAGAATTCCAAAAAAGAATGTCATCTATAGGGTTATCCGAAATTAGGATAGAAAATCACTATGTACCTTCAAAATTTGAGATAGAGTGTTGTCCCAATTATCATGCAGAACCTTCAAGATGTGCAATTCAATTTGCAATTCTGCAAATAGCTCTATCATCAACTCGACAACTGAGAAGTTTTTTTCATAGATGATATTTTTAGCTTGTGCTATATGTTTCTACATTCCATCCATATGTGGTAGAAGTTGGCTCTGGATGGTTGTAAGAGATTCTCTGATTCTTTATTCTTCTCTCAACACTTCAACCTGTAAATCAGTAAGATATTTTACTTTCTTGAAGTGATCAGAACTGGTGCTCGGGTCAAGTGCTAACTGCATTTCACTTTCCTTCATGTCAACATCTATCTTCACTATCTTGTTCTTTATTTCCATGGTAAAGTTGGAGGAGTCACTCAACTTTACAAATTATTCTACCACAGTTTTCACAATGGCTTCTAGAGTGTTGATAATCTGTGTAAGTTGCACTTGGTCAATTGCAATCTTCTTTGCAATGCTCTCTAGAACCATGTTCTCAAATTTATTCTCTTCCTTCTCAAGTAACTTCTCCTAATCATTCATGTCTGTGTTGAACTTGTGTACAATGTCAACAATTTGGTCTATTATTGAGTCAATTTCATTGACTTCAATCTGTAAAGCATCAACAAATATGCCTTTTACATCTTTGAGTACTTTGTTCCTTTGTCTTTCCTTTCTAAGTTTTTACTATGAGGCCCTCTTCTTCCATAGTTCTCCCAAGATATCCATTTGTTCTATAGATAGGTTGGATAGATCTGAATTAGGAATCACAATCTCTTTATCCAAATCTATCTCATCAGTTATTGCTACCTCTAATTTAGTACTCAGTGAAGGAAGAATTTCCTTACCTTTTTCTGCCTTATCCTTAGTATCAGTATTCAATCCAATTAGGTCATTGAACTTTGTATTACCACTTGTTGGATCAATACTAACTGATGAATCAAAAGTAGAAATGTCTACCTTTCCTTTCATTGACTCGGGTGTGCATGTATCAGTAGTAGGAGGAGCCTGTTGCTTGGGTTTTATTTGTTCTGATGTAGATTCTACATCTTTTTCTTTTCCCGGAGTCACTATAATGTGTATGGGATATTGTGGTAGAGATGCCATTACCTCAACTACAATCTTCTATATGTTGGACTCTTCAATAGTCTATACCTCGGGTAGAGGGTCATCATTTCCTTGTGCTGGAGGGTCTATACTTGATACTTCTTCCTTCTCTTTTCTTTCTGCAATCCCAAATATTGATTTCCACACTAATGTGGCACACTGAGATACTTCTTCAATATTTTTTTCAATATTTGAAATGCCCTGAATCTGGGGGTGTGATTATTCTCATATTTTCTTAAGGCCTCTTTCACTTATTTTCCTTTCATTACAGGCATGACCTGCTTCAATGTCTCCTCCCTTATATCCCTTTCAATTTGTACTGCATTCTTCCAGGGAATAGAGACTTTATTAAATAATTCTTCTATCATATAACTCTTCAACTTGGTAGGGTCATATTTCCACTTTGCCATCTTCTCCACCACTGCTTTCTCAATTTTCTTCTTCTCTTCTTATTTCCTAGAAGCATACTTCAGTGATTTCAAAGAACTCATGGCTCTTCCTTCTTTAAGGTCTTTGATCTTTTGATCAAGTGTGGGTCTGGGTTTTGTGAAGACCACAATATGTTCTTCATCTTCATCTTCTTCATCAATTTATATAAGCTTTCTCCTAGATCTTCTCAAGGTGACAACAGGAGTAGTGCCTATTTCTTTCTTCTATTTAGGTGTTGTCTTCCTTTGTGGAGGATTAAATTTAGTTTCTTCCTTGTTAGATTCAATTTCCTCAATCTCCTCTATTTTAAATTTTTCCTCTTTTCTCTCAGATATTGAAGGAGAGTCAGAGGTCTAGCCATACTTCTTCTTGAATGTATCAAGTCTCTTTCTTCCTCTCTTAAATATCTTAGTAATCTCAATTTCCAGAGATATTTTTCTCTTAGCTTCCTCATAGGTTCCAAAGTAGGGTGCCTTTGGATTCATAGGCTCATTCATAAGAGCCTCTATGATATCTTTAGTGTCCTCATTATTGATTTCATATGGCAAGGGTTGTACCAATGCAACCCTAGGATTTATTTCTTGTATATACACTTTGTCACAATCAACTAGAAAATAGATATCTTCTTTTTACTTCTCAACTAGTTGATTGGGAATCCTATATCTACTGTACATTTTTTGTTTGAAACTTTCAAAGTATCCATCCATCATACTATCAAAATTATCTCCCATCTCAGCTATGAAATCATTAATTTGATGAATGATTGGTCTATCTTTTTTCCATACTACAGTTCCTTTGGAGGGAAAGAATTTCACAACATAAAATAGTATGTAGATTAGAAGAGAACCAAACTTACATGAGTTGGTTTCTGATACTCGGATGCTCTCCATTTTCTTTCTCAACTGAGTGAGTTGCAATTATGCTAGGTCAAATACTAGATTTTTCTTGACAACTTTGTAGGCTAGGTCAACAGCTTCGCATGCAACACTGTTGGGTCTACTTGAGCTATAAATATTGTGTGCTATTACATGAATTCAAAATTTCATCTCCATTTCTATTACTCCATTGAGTCTCATGCCTCTACCATCCCACTCGACAAGATTTAACTCTGCTAGTTCATCCCTGTTTAGGGTTTTGGTAGCTTTCGGCTTGTCTAGCATAGGGAACCCGGTAACACGGTGAATTATCTTATTGGTGATCTTCACAGGATGATCCAACCATAATTGCATATCATGAAAATGACTAAGAACATATCTCATCAACTTTTTCTTGAATTCCCTCAGCATATGCATGATATGTGTCAAACCCTTGGTTTTGAGGTGTTTGTTCTTGGGCTTTAGTTTCCCATCTGTGCATAACTTCTCATATGTTTGATTCATCTCACTGGTTGCAAGCTCCTGTATGTTTTTGATTATGGTAAAAATAGTTTTTTAAGGGAACCCAAAACCCTTTAACAATAGAGACAAGAGAAAGGAATTAAAACCCAGAAAATAACAAGCTGCCCCAAGGAAGGAAGTAGGCTACAAAGGGACAGATCCCAGATCTAACAATAAACATCTACAAACCAAAAAGAAAAAAAAGCCGCCGGAGGAAAAACAAAGGAAAAGGCCACCAGCACCGAGATCAGGATAGAGTCTTCAGGAAGCTCTTAGATTCCTCTAGCTGAGACTGCATAGTCTTCACATTATCTTTCAGCTTCAGGATATCCAGATCCTCAACCTGCTTCTTTTTAGACCTAGTGCGAGTTCCAGGTCCCATCTGCTGGGTAGAAATAGAAAGGTCAATTTTATCTTTGTTTCCCTCCAGCCAGTTACTTAGAGACATCAGATTCTCCATTGTAGACCTCATACCTATGTTCACCAGACTAAGCAAATGTTTTAGCATTTCCTCATTCCCACTTATTTTCTTTTGGATAGGTATCATGGCTATCTCAACAAATTTTTTAACTTTTTCTTCAATATCAGATCCGTGATCATGCACATTGACATTGACATTGTGAGGAACCTCCTTTTTGAGAATAGACATAGTATCCTCAATCATAGAGCTCTTATTTCCCAATTTTCCAATTTGATGCATCTATTCTTAAGATCTACCAGATCATTCTGCACCCATTTATCCAGATTATAGCTATAGATGGATTTATTTTTAGCTATCTCCAGGGGGGTCATGATAATAGTTCTTCTGACCTGAGAGTCCATCCTTCTGATTTCCCTTTGAAGAGATTGAGGTTTTCTACCCTGAAGGATTCTATCACTGTCTTCTTCCTTATTCTCCTTCTCCAGGCTAGGAGAATCATGAGACTCCAAATTTTCCACTCCCAGAACCTTGAAATTGTTATCCCCCAAATTATCTTCATTACTGTCCATAAGATTAGTGTCAGAATATTTGTATTTTTTGGCATCCTTCTCAATCTCAAACTCATTTTTCTCATTACCTTCAGTGTTAGCAATCTCCAGAATAGAGTTAAACTTTTCCCCAGAATACAAATTGTCTTGACTTTCCTCAGGGTCAACCTTTTCATTATTGATATCAGGATCCTCTGAATCCTTCACCACAGGGGTTTGGGTAGTTAGGTTATTCTCAACATTAGGATCCATCTAAGAATAAATGACACCTTCAGTCTCAATTTCTTGAGGGATAGACTTCTCGCCAACGGGTTCCTGGAGGATAGGACTAACAGGGGAGTCCGGGACATTCTTTTCAGAACCAGGGGCATCACTAAGGTGCTCAACATTCTTCGGCTCAACCAGAGGTATTGAGGTAGATGGCTCAGAGGGAAAATAAGCTTTCTTAATTTTGGGATTCTTAGAAAGAGACCCGACAGACTTCCTTTTTTTAATCTGGGCAGGGATAGGGTCAGGAATGTGGTCTCTAGCATAATCATCTATGAGGAGAATAAGCCTGACATGGAGGATAGGGGTATTCTTAACTCTGTAGTCAGTAATGCTCTGGTTAAGTGAACAAAGAAGAAAGTAGGGGAATGAAATATAGATCTCATGTCTAAAGTGATTAGCAAGGGAAAAATGATAATTATAGACTCTAGAGAATCTATCCTTGAGAGTGAAATATTCCATTATAACTTTAATAACAGAACCCCAAATTTTATCAATGTTCTCCATGTCAACATAGTCTTTCTTACCTTTCACCAAAAGAGCCCTCTCCTCATCGGTAGTAGGGAATTTATTTTAAGCTCTGGTGCCTACCTTCACCTCTTTTGAATACTTCAGTCCATCCAGCGGGAGACCAGTGATGTCAGATAGAACCTAAAGGCTGAGGCTAAAAAAATTTCCTGCAAAATTTACCGTGCCCTTATCCCAGGCATCGGCGAAGGCTTTAGAAACCTCTATGTCAAAACCATGGAGTCTCTGAAGAAAATGATGAACATGACCTTTCTTCAAGATTCTCCACACTTCCTTTTCCTACTTCCACTTGCATTCTGCAGGCTCTTCCCTTCTGAGATCACCACCGATGACCAAAATCTTCAGTTGCTTTTTTTTCACAGATTGAGAGGCATTATGATTTTGGTAAATTTTTGACAGGTGATATCTATTAATCTGATTTGCAATCCTCTTCACATGCTCAAAATGGCCACATATGATAATAATAATAGCGTCATGCGTTAAATTTTGTGCTTTCATTATTAGAGTAAAAATCCAAATATTTGATATGTACTTCACATTATTTTGGCCATCATTCCAACTCCCCCCAATCTAAGATGACTTAATTAATATCATTAAAAACCCTTTTAATGACTCCTTCTTTTTTCCTAATTTTATCATTATTAATAATTGATATGACTGCATCATTGCTCATAGGAATGCCTTTCCATTTTTTAATCCCCTCGCTTTTGGCTCCAATATTGGCAAGACAATCAGCAACCTGATTAGTCTCCTGATAATTATGAGGTATGTGGAACGCTTCAAAGGATTTGAATATAACTTTTATTTTTTGAATAATATGCTCTATAGTCCATGAAGGGGGATTTATATCTTTAATATTATTTATAATATTTAAAGAATCACCTTCGAGCCAGACTCTTTTAAATCCCATTTCTTCCACCAGCAGGATAGTGTTGAGGGCAACCAATGCCTCTGCTCTATGATTAGAATGAAAGCCCAAGGGGATAGATATAGCACCTAAATAGTTACCAAAATTATCTCTAATGATACCCCCATCCCCAGAGACTCCTGGGTTACCTTTAGAGGCACCATCGAAATTAGCTTTGACCTAGCCTATAGGAGGAGCAGTCCAGACAGATAATTCTCTTTGGGATCAATCTTTAGATTTGATAAGAGGAAAGTTCCAAGTAGACCAATTCACATCCAGGATGAGAGATCGGTACTTGCTATTGCTATTAATTATAGAAAAACTAAATTTTTCCTTTATAGATCTAGATAATATATTGAAGATGATTTCAGGTTTAGAGCATTTCTCTCTGAAGATTCTGTTATTTATTTCCTTCCAGATACTCCAGCAAAGATGAGGCGGGATAAGGTTCCAAAAGTTTCTAACCAGATCATTATCAAAAGGACATCTCCATTGAGTAACAAAGTCCTGCCAAGAGTTGGGAAAGAACCACACCAAATTCCAATTTTGAAAAACCAAAGACCAAAATTTCCAAGTAAAACTACAATGGATCATAAGATGATCACAGGATTCGGCTTGTTCAAAGCAAATACTGCATCTATTAACATGAGAAAATCCCCTTTTAACTAAGTTATCAATAGTTAGGGGCTTATTCTGGATAAGAATCCAAAAGAAAAAGTTAATCTTTGGAGTAAGGAGTTTATACCAGATAGATGCACACAGAGGCTTATCTTCCTTGGAGAAGAAGAAGGAATAGGCAGAGGCCACCGTGAATTCACCATTGGGAGAGAGGTTCCAAACAATTTTTTCAGGTTGATTTTCTTTACTGAACCAGGACTGCAACTCTAACATAAGGGGGGACAAACTTCTGTCAAAGCTAGAGAGATCCTTCCACGAGTTGATATTCCTGTAGTCAAAAACTTTATAACCAATAGTATTTTTAGCTTGGATAATAAAATCCTTCCATTCTTGTATTTCTGATAGGGGGCTTTCATAGATCCAAGGATCATCCCAAAAATCAATAGTGGTCCCATCTCCCAATTTCCATCTTATACCTTTTCTCAAAAGATCAATGGACGAGTAGAGACTGTTCTAGATGTAAGATCCATTAACCCTAGCTTCATTGTTTAGGAGATCCTTCAAGTTGTTGGAGTCAAGGAGGTATTTGTTTCTAATTATACTATTCCATTGTTTAGAATCACCAAATACTCTCCACTCCTGCTTAGCCAGAAGAGCCTTATTGATAAGATTAATAGGTATTATTCCCAGACCCCCTTTACTTTTAGGCTTGCAAACTTTTTCCCAGGCTATCAGACTGAGCCTTTTTTTATCTTCAACACCAGACCATAAGAATAATTTTTGGATAGTTTCAAGCACCACCGCAAACTTATGGGGTATCTTGAAGAGGCTTAAAGCATACAGAAGCAAATTTTGCAATGTCAATTTCAACAGCTGAAGTTTACCAGAATGGCTAAGGAGAGCACCTTTCCAGCCTGCCAACTTCCTATTGAATCTTTCAACAATTTGGTTCTAGAAACTATCAGGAGGTTTAGAACAGAGAGGGAGCCCCAAATAGGATGAAGGAAGAGCACCAATGCTGCAGCCAAGAATTTTAGACTTCTTATTTTGTCTCTCAATGGGGGTATTGATAAAAAAGATGGAACTCTTGTTCCAGTTGATGAGTTGACCCGTTTCCAAGGTATAGATAGATAAATATTTTTTAAGATTCCTTGCTTCTTTCACAGTAGCTTCCCCCATTATAAGAGTATCATCAAAAAACTGTTCATGGGAACAGGAATATCTGGCCGAAGAGGGATGGAGACCAGAGATTAGGCCAACATTAACAAGTTTAGATATATATCTTCCCAGCCCTTCAGCCAAGATAGCAAACAGAATAGGAGATATAGGGTCCCCCTGCCTTAGACCCCTAGTAGGTTTGAAAAAATTGGAAGGGCCACCATTCACAATAACAAAGGAAGTCACAGTAGAGACCAGCTGATTAACAATTTTAATAATCCCTGCATCAACAAGCTCTTGTATGTTGTAGTGATAGAAGCTATGAATATCATTCACCAGTAACACTATTAGAGGGATTAGGGAATGATCTCTCATCAGGTCTATTTCCTCTGCAACTACTGGATCAAGCTTAAACAGGGGAGGATCACAAATTATATTCCTTATTAGCATCTTTGAACCTTTCTTGACCCCACTACTGGAAGTGGATGCCATATTGCTTGAATGAAATAATCAAACTCTACTTTCAATCAAAAATTCTCTCTGAATTGCTAAGGGCTCTGAATTGACTTGTAAACTGAAAGCTTATAAACAATTATCTTCACAATCCTTCATATATAAGAGTTTTTCAACCGTTGAGTATAACATTAAATGATCCATACATAGTAGCTAGCATGACTTAGGTGCTTCTCCAAGATTCACTCAAAAGCTTGGGTGAAACTAATTTTCTAGTTATCAACACTTCCCAACTCATCTCGGGTGAGCTAGAGTGACTTAGGTGTAACCAACATTCTGATTTGGGTTGAACTGCAATATGTCCTCATGCATCAATATGCGGATATGGACTGTATTTATTGTCTGAACTGATGTAGGATGTCTTGTTATTGCATAGATCTAGTCATCTCCTTGCTTTCTTATTCTATAATGATGGATCCACCCATCTCACTATTTAGGGTGTCATTAGATCCTTCATTTCTTTGATCTGAATTGTCTGAGGATTTTGTTACCCATTGCTTGCTCATCTAAGCTCTGATTTTTGAGACTTTGGTTTTACCATTCTCAAAAATAGTATCAACCTTTTCTCTGTTCATGCATTTATTTCTCAGATGACCGATTTGTTTACATACATAAAATCTCTTAGTAGGATCTCTTTTTCTGAAGTGAGTTTTCACACAATTTGCACCAATGTGTCCATATTCACCATAGTAACAACATCTATACTAGGTGTTGTAATCCCAACCAAAAATTGCCTTGGCTAATTGTTTAGCATGATTCCAATTATTAGTTCTGCACTCGGAAGATTTATGACCTTGTTTGTTGCATTTATAGCATTTTCCTTCAAACTTAGGTTTCTCCTTGCATTCACTTGCTCTATGTCCATGTTTGTTGCACCTGTAGAATTTACCATTAAATTTTGATCTTCCATTGCTCCAACATTTATTTGATGTATGCCTTGTCTTGAAAGAGTGATTACATTTAGGTTTGTTGTTCCTTTGAGCTCCTTGTTGTGAGGATTCACCTTGTTTAGTATATCCTAATCTAGTCTGTCCATGATTTCTCAATTATGTTACCTGATCCATGCTAGTTTGTGAATTCACCATACTTTCATGTGTTTTCTTTTTAGCATTGAGATCATTCTGCATTCTTTCATTTTATGTCCTTAGGTTGACAACTTCATGTGTTGCATTGTTGAGTTGACTTACCAAATCAGCTTGCTGAAGTGATAAGTGATGGATTTCATTTTCTTTTTCCTCTAATCTTGTACTCAACATACTTTTATCTTCTTGTGCTATATTTTTGTCATCTTCTTCTTTGTTCTTTAGTTCCATGACTTCACACATTCTGATTGAGTGAACTTCCTGTTCTCTTTTTAACTTTCTGAATTCTTCATGTAAATTGAGATTCTTTGCAAGCAAGTCTTCAATGGCTACATCAAATTATTTTGAGCTCTTGTCTTTGCAAATTTCTTCAATTTTTACTTCTATATAGTTCTTTTCATTCAGCTATATTGCTAGTTCTTTTTTTCTCTTTAGGGGAATAGAGAGTTGCTCCTTAAGTATTATGATCTAATCCATGACCACTTTAAGATATATATTTTCATTCCCAATGGCTTTCTCTAATCTGTATGTTTCCATATCCTTTGATCTTTTCTCAACCTGAAAAACTTATGATAAGAGAACCACTACTCTGATACCAATTATTTGAATTATATGATGTGCCCAATGACTGAGGGGGCGGGGGTGAATCAGGAATCAATAAAACTTAATCCTTTTAGTACATAATTATATTAGCTTATTTTTTTGCATGCATATAACTTAGAAGTAAAGAATTAGATGCAACACATAACACAATATTTGGTTACCCAGAAAACTTCCAAAAGAAAGTAAAACTGGGGTGGGGATGATACCCACAAGATTTAGTACTACAGTATAAATTTAGCTTGTTAAAGCTTACAATGACCACTTCTAATGGTCTTCCTTGTTAGGCACATAGAAAGGATTTTTAGGTCCACCTTGTTAAAGGATTTTGTACAATACAATGAGTAATGCAGCTCTGTTAAGAGATTTAGAGAAAGGACTATTAGGTCCACCTTGTTAAAGGATTTTTTTGATCCACTTGTGAGAATGAACCAGTTGATGATCTTCTCTGTGAAACTGTGATTGCTGAATAAGATCATTTGAAATATAGCTAATCACCTGAATGTGATAGATATGTCTCTGTTGTCCTAAAAAATTCTTCACTTAACTCAAACTACCATTCGAATAATAATATCATCTTCTAATTATACATCCATACTATATGCATATTCTTCATTACTACATAATTGGATAAACAAACTATCTTACATATATATATTTATCCAACAAATAAATTTGTAATTCGGCTTGCAATAAGAAAATATATATTCAACAATATATAAAAAGGCAGCTTCAAACTGTCACTCGGGTCCAAAAGACTACTCGGGTGATAAACGTCACTCGGGCGATACTGAACACTCGGGCAACAATATCTACTCGGGTAACACTGTGTACTCAGGTAACACTGAATGACTAAGTGTTCTGACACTAATTGAAAATATGTCTTGCCATAAGAGCTACATGGTGTAGCCTCTTTCTCTTCATTGTGAGGAGTCTTGGTAAGAGATAATAGTTTCTTGGGGCTTGACTCCCCCTTAGGCAGATTGAATATTTGATTCCAATTTTTATCGCTTTCTTTATTAAGCTCAATTAATGTTCCCTCCAGTACTTTGTAGGCTCTTAACTTAGCTAAGAATTTCTTTTAATTCTTCTTGATCATCTCATCAATTTCCTCAACTTTGGACTTGGGAGGCATAATTGTGACTAGGGATCTTTTCCTCATCTACTTCTCGGTATGCAGTGCATATGTCCACCTTGTAGATATTCTTTCATGAAGCTTTTGTGGAATCATCTTATCAAATTGTACTGGTACATATTTAAATCCAATAATTTTTTGAATGATGGCTTCTTCAATCTTCTTATGATCCTTGAGAGATAAGGTTACCCATTATCTAACCTTAGCATGTGATATGCCACATGTTTTTGTGATTGATGCAACAATCTCATAAATTGTCTTAGAAACTTTATTATTTGTAGGTGGGAGTGCTTGTTCACTTTCATCCTATGTAGTGTCATCCTTGTCCTCTTTACCTTTGATGAGCTTTCTTATTTTCCTTGGAGCCTATTTCCCAGTTTGAGGTTTTCTCTTATAATTCCTTACAGTTCCTTTCTTAACCGGTGGTGAATCTACATCTTTTGAAGTTTGACTCATAGTCGTTGATGCAATAGTAGTTCTTTGTTTATTTGCTGGTGGTGCATTAGATTCAATATATTCAGGATCACTCAATTGTTCACCTTCACCAATAGGTGACTATCCCTCGGTGTCTTATTGTTGTTCTGACTATTCATCGTTTACCGACAACTTCTTTTGAAGTGTCTTTACCATTTTGGTCTTCTTTCTGTCAATCTTCTTTACTACTAGGCATGTTTTAATTCTGGCCTTAGCTTCCTCATAACTGACAAATATTGGTAGTTTTTTGTCAATTTCCTCATTTAGTAATGCTTCAATAGCATTTGTTGCCTTATCAAAGTTGACTTCATAATCAAGAGGTGGTAACCATGTTGTCCTCAGTACAATTGGTTTTATCAACGTGGTGTCGGTATCTACTATGAAACATATATCATCCTTATAATTTTACACTAGTTTTTCAGGTATCCTCATCCTCTTTTGCATTTTTTCCTTAAAGGTAGTGAAG
The DNA here is from genome assembly GCA_018584345.1 of Thuja plicata. NCBI lineage: Eukaryota > Viridiplantae > Streptophyta > Pinopsida > Cupressales > Cupressaceae > Thuja > Thuja plicata. The sequence goes on along the minus strand of MU226798.1, from coordinate 219,281 downwards.
TATGCATCCATGACTGATGCAAAATTATTCCCTAGTGACTTGATAAATTCACTAATTTGCATTTGTTACTGGTTGGGTAGTGTCCCAATTGACATTACCGACAGATGGGAAGAAGTACTGGAAATAGAAAAATGTACACATGAGGAGTGATCTAAAATTACATGAATTAGACCTTGGTGACCTAATTGTCCTCATTTTCTCCTCCAATTGATATAGTAGAAGCTCATATAGGTCCAGTTGTATTCCCTTCTTCACAATATTATGGGTAGTGTCAACTACTCCACATGCGATGTTGTTTAATAGGCTGGCTTGGAATACCTTGTATCCCAATACACATGCACTAAATTTTAGCTTGGGTTTGGTGATTGTGTTGAGTTTCAAACCTCTACCATCCCATACTACACCTATCATCTTCTCAATCTCGGGGTGAGAAGGATGTTTAAGGGCTTTGGCTTGTCGATTACTGGATAAGCAGTTACAACATGTATTACATCCTTGGTGATTGGTTTTGGCTCGTCGAACCAAATTTTTCTGTCATGTACTCTACTAAGGACTATTTGAATCCACTCAACTTTGAATTCCTTTGGGAACATTAGGGCATTTGTTAAACCTTTTACCTCAATGTGTTTATGTTCATCCTTAATGTTTCCATCTGTGCAGATCTTCTTGTAATCTTCTTCAACCTTGAGATCTCTGATCTCTACAACCTTATAGTGGATATAGGCTTGGGTATCCTCAACTAGAAAAAACCTAGGTGGTATGCTTGAGAACACTCCATTGTCATCGGTTTGTGAAGTAACCTCAGGGAAAAATTTATATTTAGGTTCTTCACATGTAGAGTTCTTGATCAGATTAAACTTTTTATCCTTTGCATTCTTGATCTTGGAAACATGTGAAGTGGTTTCCATGTTTTGATATTTTAGGGATTTTTCATAAATAAATTTGTTTTCTTAGTGAGTCTTAGTTACTCACTTGATCTACTGTAGCTGCTGTGAATCTGTAGGAGTAGCCGTGAATGTGTTTGTGAGTTTCTCTACAATCTGGTTGCTTTTCGTCACTCTCTTCTCCACTCTTCTCTTTTCTCTCAATCACTTTGTGAAAGAATGAGCTTTCCATCACCCTTTTATAGATGGTGCCCTAGGTGTTGCAATAAATTCTTTACCTACTTATCAGTGGTCAAAGACAAATTTTCTCAGGTAACACACAAATTTTTTGGCTCAGTGATTATACACTGCTCGGGGTAAGTGTTAACTTGGTTGCACTTTTCACATGTTCACCGACAATGATTGGTATGAAGAGAATAATTCATTGTCTTTTACATGATTACCGATGGTTCTCAGTTTATACTAGAAATTTATCTTTTGTATGTCCATCAACGATCCTCAGTGTGTATTAACCGACAAGATTGGATTCAAAAATTTATAACAAGTAATACCATAGTGCATCTATATTCATGCTAATTTGGCATATTATCAATGTATATTGGAATTGATATAAAATGTAGCTTTGTATAGTGCAGTTCCATACTTACTTGTTCTGCTTAGGTGGGGGTGGTGATTTCACCAGATCCATTGGATGAGGTGTCACCAACTGTGGTGCTTGGTCCACTAGTGTTGTCATTTTTTGTAGCTTTCCTCCACATTTGATTGCTCATTATCTTGATATCTTCAATAGTGTTCCCATTAGAAAAAGTGCTTGACTCTGTCACTCGGTCTCTGTAGTCCTTTCTTAGATGACTGGCCCTATGATAGTGTAAGCATGCCATTCTAGATTTAGTACAATTCCTAGACCTTCTTATCTATTTCCTCATGCAGTTTGCAACTATGTGCCAATATCTACCACATGCTATGTAATTTTTGCATGTGTTGTAATCCCAAACATATGAGTTATCAACGCTTCTCAGTTGATAAGAATTTTCTTGTTCTTTTGGCTTCCATGCTTTCTTTTTCTTTTTCCTGCATTCAAGAGATGTGTGCCCATGCATTTTGCAAGTAGGATAATATTTTTCCATCTAGGATTCCTTCTTTTGTTTTTTCAACTTACATTTACATTCATATGATTTATGTCCATGCTTGTTATAGTTATAACAATTTCCTATGAATGTAGATGTGGATTTAGGAATACCTCTAGCTTTGTTCCTGCAAACATTTGATGTGTGGCCTAGTTTTCCATAGTGATTGCATGACTGCTTCCTTGGTCTCAAATTTGTGTAGAAATATTTTTGATCAGATTTATTTGATGATTCTCCATTCTTGATATACCCTAGACCGGTATTGTTGTTGACTCTTCTTTGTCCATTCAGAAAATCATCCATTCTTTTGGTGATCTCTTCAGATTTCTTGATCATATCATTGTGTTGTTGCTGAATCCTTACTTCATGCTTCAGTCTCTCATTTTCTTCTCTTAGCTCATCAATAGCTTCCAATTTCCCATTCAGTGTTAGTAATAACTAAGAGGGGGGGTGAATCAGTGACCTTAAAGTTTTATCCTTTAAACTTCAATCCACCAATTAATAAACCTCATATTATTAAGTCCCTACAAGATGTATGCCTTTGAAATACTTGAAACAAATGACTGTCTATCAATTTACCTTGTCTGTCCTTATTCTCCTTGATTATCGATATATAGTAAAACTTATTTACCGATGCTCAGTAAATATTAAAAGTATACCAATCAATCCATAAATGCATATGTGAAATGTAAAACAATAAAATAATAAACCATACACACATAACACAAGGATTTTAACATGGAAACCTTGTTAAGAGAAAAACTACTGGGACTAGTTCCCCAAATATTCACTCTTCTGAAGTGAGCCCTGTTAGGAGCCAACCCTGTTAAAGGTTACAAACACACTATTAAGTGTGACCTTTTTAGATGATTTTTATACATAGGTTGTCACTAAGTATCTAGCACCTATGCTACCATCCTTGAATCAGCCTCTAGACTGTCAATAGGCTTTAGGTAAGACCACTTCTACTATCATGAATCAACCTTTTTGGTAATCTGTTAGGATATACCTCAATTATAGAAGACGGTTAAGTCCTACTCTGTTAAGAGACTTAATGCTTCAATGGTTAAACTGAAACACAATGACCTATTTCTAAAACAACTTTGAATTATAGATATTCAAATCTATTTATTACTTTACCTCTCTGATCAATGTATCAATTCAATTTATTTTCACTTCACACTTTCTACTCTATGATGTTGTGCTTCACTGTTCATCAGTGTCTGCAGAATTCTTTAGCTCTCCCTACTATTCGTCGGTGTCTGCAAAATTCTTTAGCTCTCCCTTAGCTTGATTGATTAGGACTGCATGAAGTTTAAACTTCATTAGTTTCTCTTTAGCATCTTCTTTCAATTCACTCCCCGGTGTATCTGAGTGCTTGTGGAAATGAAATATGCTTGTCTCTTATATAGACATGATATTCCTTAATTCTTGATTCTTGATTCTTAGAATGAAAATCAATCTAGCCAATTTGATTTATGGCTTTAACTCCTAATTTATCTCATAGTTATCTTCTTGCCAAATGTATAAATCATCTTTAAATTGCTTACTTAACTGTGGTCAAATAAAACAAATAAAACAACCAGTTAAGTCTATCTTTAAGCTCTGCCAGCTAGATATTTTGTCATTTTCTGATCTCTCTATTCTATCAGTCAATTCTGTAGTTTGTCGCTGGTGACAACTGCCAGTTCCATCGGTGTAGCTTTAGTTAGCTTCGAGATCTTTGTCCATCAGGCATCATTAGATATTTCTCATCGGGTGACACTATTTTCAGCTCATCGGGCATCCTGTGATTCTGCTTCATCGGGAAACACTATCCTCTGCTTGTCGGGTATCACTGTGACTTTGTCTCTGTCTTTACCGATGGTGTGCACTCCACCGGTGTAATCTGTCACTTAGTGAATACTTGAATTTTATGCATTGCTAAAAGCATAATCATTGTTCCATTGATTCTTTGAAGTCTTTGGCATTATGTGTATGACCATACAGATGATATCAAGTTGACATTAATGACAATACAAAACATTAACTGATTTAATGTCTTGCATCATCTTCAACTTAACATTATCAAACATTCAATCAGTTACATATCATCAATCTCTCCCTTTGGCATTGATGGCAACATACTATATTATCATACTATACTATTTCTAATACAACATGAAATATAGTTGTTGAGATTCATCAAATTACCAAAGAGTTTGTTTTGATAACTGAAAAAAAATGTCTGACCGCCGGTAAGCTCTGAGTAAGCTTAGATTTGATTCTTGTAGATTTCTTTGTTTCTTATTCTAATGTATTGTGAACTTTGTTGGTGTCAATTTCTCTCTCTTCTTCTTTGATGTCTCTGTCTTGTATTTGCAACTTTTATAGAAATACTCTCCCTATGGATATGATCTCTCCCTGTTTGGAGTAATATGATAATGAATAGTTTTTGATGATAATATGAAATACATTCTCTCCCTTTGACATTAATGCCAAAAAAATATTTTCACAAATATCTGGCATTCTGTCAAATAATTTCTTCTATCCATAATATATTCCTTGAATTTTCCTTATCCATCATCAATATAACAATTTTCTCTGGTGCTTGGTTCTGATATATACCGTTCTATATATAGATGTAGCTTTGAAGTTCAGCTTCTGCTTGCATCAATCATGAATGATATTTTGATAATATATGGTTGATGCAACCTTTAGTCCTTTTACTGACTGATAGACATGGGTTTGACCCCTAGTCTTTTTCTCAAGTACCAAATGTATCCTTGGGCAGTGGCTTGGTGAAGATATCAGCCAATTGTTCTTTTGATTGCATATATTCAAGTATGACCTATTTTTATTAAACTTGTTCTCTCAAATAATGATACTTGATGGCTATGTGTTTAGTCTTTACATGCATGACTGGATTCTTGGAAATATTTATTGCACTTGTGTTATCACAATAAATAATTACTGGTTCTGTGATCTTCATATGCATACCTTCTAGCAACTGTTTGATCCATGCAATATTTGAGTAGTTTGTAGTAGCAGCAACATATTCTGCTTCTGCAATGGACTGAGAGATGCATCCTTGCTTCTTGCTAATCCATGTGACAAGTTTGTCACCCATAAAGAATGCACCTCCAGTTTTTATCTTTCGGTCACCAAGATTTCTAGCCCAATCAGCTTCGATAAACACTTTTAGTTCAAATTTGCCTTCTCTTCTATACCATAAGCCAAATTCCTTAGTATTCTTCAGATAACTTAGAATTCTTTTCATAGCATTCATATGTGATTCCCTGGGGTTAGTAGAAAATCTAGCAACGATTCCTACTGCATGTGCAATATCTGGTCTAGTGTGTACAACATACATGAGTTTTCCTATCATTGATCTGTGTAGAGTCTGATTTACCTCTATTGTCTTGTCTTCTTTTGTTAATTTACATCCAGTAGCCATCAATGTTCCAACAGGTTTGGAATCTTCCATCTTGAATATTTTCAGAACTTCTTTGATGTATTTGGACTATGTAATGAAAATACCTTCACTTTGTTAAATGATCTGCAGAACAAGAAAGAACTTGATCTCTCCAAACATAGAAATCTCAAATTATTTGCTCATCTCATCAGCAAATTATTTGCATAGCATATCATTGCCTCAGAATATGATGTCATAAACAAATATTTCAGCAATCAAAGTGTTAGTATTAGTATCTTCCTTCAAAAAAAGATTAATGTTTTCACTAGTCCTCATGAATCCAATACTTATTAGATAGGAATGAAGTCATTCATACCAGGCTCTGGGAGCTTGTATCAATCCATACAAGGATTTGTGAAGTCTACATACATGTTCCTCTTTTCTGGATCCACAAAACCTTCTGGTTGTTTAATGTATACCTCTTCTTCAAGTATTCCATTTAGGAATGTTGACTTGACATCCATTTGATATACTTTGAATCCTTTGTATGCAGCATAAGCAAGTAGAATTCTTACTCCTTCTAGCCTA
>MU226798.1:171245-183897 GCA_018584345.1 Thuja plicata | reverse complement strand
TCGGTAAGCTTTACTGAATGCTCGGTATAGGCTGTGGACTGAGTGATGAGCTCGGTAAGCATTCAAAATTGAATAAGTGTTTTCACTAAGTGCATTCACTGATGACAAATAGATCATTATTCCAACACTAATTGAAAAAATTCCTTTTGTAATCCATTATAAAGGTAAAATAATTCTTGATTCTCCATCTTCAAGTTACGACAAGTCTATTTGGTCAGTTTGCTAAGCCCATTCCATTTGCATTTTCTATCAGTGTGCCAAACTGTCAAATGCAGTTTTCTGAATAGCCTACTTTGAGGTCTTACAATTTCACACCTGGTTGAATAGAATAGAAAATTGAATTCTCCCCTATATTTTAGGCATGGAAATGTGCTACCATGAAGATTTTTAGGCTATGATGAATCTATTTTCCCAGTTGGCCAATCTGATTCCGTTTGCAGTTTCTAACATTTTAATGCAAATCAGTTGCACAGCTTGGTCGGAGGCCCTGTTTGTGAGGTTATATCTTGAATACCGTGATTGGTCATATCAATAAATTGGTTCCCCTATATTATGGACCACATTTACTTCAAGTTTGCAAGGTCTCATATCCTGAGGGTTTTGTATACACAATTTTCTAGATGCTTTTCATTTGCAGAAATTGTTATTTCTCATTTGTTCTTTTCTGTAAGTTCCAAGTGGCTACTTTCGAGGGGATGCTAAATGTGTCTGGATGATTTTCAAGAGTCTCCCTTCTGGATCCATATTCTCCATATCACATATTTCCAATATCCAGAAGCTTAGGTTTTTAGGAGGTTGCTTGGCTTGTTTTCAAAGTCGAAACCAAATGCATTTCATTATTATTTGACAGGGTAATTTGTAGAATTGTTTTGAATAGGCAACTTGGGTGTTTAAAATATTTTGACCTATCTGTTCTCATCAAATATCAATTTTTAGTATGGAGGAATGTTAATCATAGAATGTGTGTGCCCAGCGCCATGTGTGTGCCCAGCGCCATGTCTTGGTTACTTGATTTCGTTAGTTTTTGAAGCTAGTTCCAGAGGCTAATTGTTGTTAGTGTGATCAGTTTGCAGAGGTGTAAAAGTTATCTCTATACACATAAATAGCTCTGTGGAAAGATGAATTTACCATTATATGAGCACCCACCGAGACTTCTAGAGGCCTACTTCTCATTGAGCATAGTTTGAATTTCTAGAAACATTCTTTCACAAGTTCTCAGAACAAGTTTTAATGGTAATTGATAGTTTGTGATTGGCACAAATTGGAAAATCATGAGTCTTTTTGCAAGCTTCCATTTGAAGAGTGGATGTGTTGAAAGCATGAATACAACTGGTGAAGAAAAAAAATAATAAGTAACACAGCAAGCATGTGTGCAAGTTGTCTGAAGGGAGTGAAGTTTTAACAAAGCATTTAAAACCAATAAGGAAGTAGCCATAGCTGATTGAAGGAGAAACTAGCGTAGAAAAATGTGGAATCATAAATAAGGCATGTTAATTGTTTGTTTAATACCATTCATAGGCTGTGTAGAAAATGGAGAAGAAGTCACGTGGAGATGTTTGGGAAAGATTGAATAAAGTTTTTGCAAACACGAATTTGTAGAAGATAAAAAAGTAGTCATATTGCGGGGGGTATAACTTTCAATTCCACCATTGGACCGGGCTAAATTTTGGATATGTTGTCGCAAACCTAATTTTCCAGATTTTCACTAGAGAGATCTTCCAAATTATTCTTGGTTTGCGAGATATAGTCGACTATGTACAACACTGTCTAAACTACCCATAACAATCACAAAGAACATATATCCCACATTCACTGGGCTTGGGGAGTTTCTAGTATCTATATACTAAAGTGCTTGCATTATGTAATGAATAAGAAGTCAATAGGCTTATGGTGGGATCCTTGGCTGGAGGTTTTGAAATATAGGTGGGACCCCCATATTTTGGGGCAAAATGCACTAAAGCTTTAAAAAGCTCAAAAGGATTTATCCCACATTGAGCAGGAAAAGGAAAACTTAGATGTTTATAACCAAAAGGGCTCACATAGAGATATGAAGATGAAGTTGGAGGCTATCCATGCATAGGTGGCCGATCACATTGGGAAGTGTTCCCAAGGAAGCAACATCCAAATTTTGGCAGGACCCACAAGGCTGACATGGCAGATGATTTGGCTTAAGAGGCTGCAAGTTTGGGTGCGGATCTCAAGGCAAGTAAGATCAATAGATGGCTTAATGGCTTAATGAGAAAGTTTCAAGGAGGATACCATTAAGTCATTGGTCCAAATGGCATCCCAGAAAAGTGGCACCTAGTGGGCTGACGAGCGAACCAGAGGATGCCACGTGTCGTGAAGCATGTGCCAACTGGTGCAAATCTAGTGCAGTTCAGAGGCACCAATCATACATTGACACATGGTGCCAAGTGGACCTGTAGACCAATCAGAGGGTGACACTTGGTGCAATCTGGTGAGATGTGCAGATTTGAAATATTTTTTAATTTGAATTCATTTCAACAAAGGGGTTAACAAGTGTGCAAGTTTAAAAAAATCCAAGGGTTGAATTAATGGCTTAAAGGGAAGATGCTCACCATCTAACCATTAAGCCATTAAGCTTGAGTGACAAGTGTCGCAAGATGGTTTAATCTGAGATTAAAGTGAAATTTTTAAATAAATTCATCACAAAAGGCAAAGGGATTAAAGAACTTGCAAGTTTAAAAGGATCCAAGGGTTGACTTAATGGCTTAAAGGGAAGATGCTCAACATCTAACCACTAATCCATTAATCCTAAGTGACAAGTGTCAAGATGAGATGAAATCTGGGTAAAGTGAAATTTTAAAGTTAAATTTCATCTTATTTCAATAGTCTAACTATTGAAAAGGTAAACAAATTCAAATGCAAATATTTCAAACTGTTGAAAAATTATGCATGGGAAGGCAAAGTTTGATTGATGTTTCAGAGGGCAAATCTTATCCAAAATATAAAGTATTATATATCACCAGAAAGGTCTCAGAATGGAGATTATGATTTTGTAGATTATTTGAGGGCAAATCATATTAGATTCTTGTAGTTTTAGTTGGAAGCAATTGCAGATATTTTGAGGAGAAGACAGGTGTCAGTGAAGGAGATGGTTTTTCAATTTCTCCTATGTCTTTGTTTTCTCCTGATTGTAACAGGGATGTTGAAAATTTATGCTGCTCGGCAGTAGTATGGCTTGGGAGTCTTATTTTTGTGTTCATTGTTTTGTAATGTATAGTTTTAGATGATGTGTAATGAAAAACAAAGGAAATCCCTACTCAAAGCTTGTCTAATGTCTTTGTATGTTTGATTTTGATTCTTATGTATTAATTTGTAAGGCACTTTAATACATTAGCTATAAGGTAGCTGTGAGATTGTTTCTGAGTCTCTTTCAAGGAGAGAGTAATTCTCAGGGGAAAATCTGAGATTTGAATGTCTGTATATGAATCTAATGTCCAAGTTTTGAAGTGAAAAGGGTGATTTGTAAGGCATTTCACTTGGGTTTTGTGAGTTTGGAGTTATGGTCTTCTAGGAATGCATGTATGTTTGACTCTATTACCCAATAGATAAGGCACTGGTCTTGATTTGTCTGGTGGTTTTCTTCATCAAATATTTAAAATCAAATCATTTTTCATTTTCCCGTTTATGAGCATGAATGTTCAGAATATGTATTGAATAGTACAAACATTGTTGGTGATTCATTAAATAATTGGATCTAATAGGTTAGCCTACCTGAGTTTTAAACTCGAAAAGAAGAAGGATTTCATCCTTGTCACATTGGCCATTTTCCTAGTTCTTAGCAAATCATGTAGGAGGGATCCTGCATAAGATTGGTTGAGTTGAACTCCCACATCTTGTAAGTCTGAGAACTATCCACTGTTTTTCATATCTGCATAAAGGATTTTAGTGAGAGAGTGTTTATATATGCAGATTTTAGCTTGTTTTAGGTGCACCCGCCTGAGTGTGTGGAACTCAAAGCAGAAGGAGGATAAAATCCTCATTAATTAGCCTTTTCCTTGCCCCTCAGTTTGCTGGAAGAAGTAGATTTGTGTTGCTGGATGAATATCCCCAAGTCTGGTTTGCACATTCTCTTTTAGAGTTGAAGGATACAAGAAAAAATGGTAACAAAATGATGGATGCATGGATAGGTTTTCACTACAAGGCATGAGATATCCATGCACCAAAAAATATATTTCTCATAGCAAAAGAAAAAAAAAACAAAAAAACTTTGTGGGAAAAAAAATCCTCTTAAAAAAGAGAATGAAAAAATACATTATTTAAGGAAGGATAGGAGCACTTATATTTCCTAAGGACTATTGTCATCACATAAGTACAATAGATGTCCCTCAAAAAAGAGGGAAATGAGGATATGAATCACTTCCATAAACAAGTAGCTCTTGTGTCAATGATGAAATATTAAAGACATAACATGATATATTTTCTACAAAGAACATATCTCCTCTTTAAGAAAAATAAAATCCACTAATAATTGAAGAAGTAATTCCCATAATTTGGATGAGTATAGGTTCCAAATTTAAATGATGTGTACCTCTGAAAATTGCTCAAATATTCACATGGAAAAATGAGATTATTTCAATCCAAAATCTTTTGAAGGCTATTGTGTAACAAGTACTAAGGACAATGATGATGAGATGATAATAATGATATGCTTGTCATTAAAAAAAAGGAAATGAATGCCGCCAAACCCTCCAAACATGTAATTTGAGACTCTAGAAACAAGGATGATATGCTTGCAAGATGTAGTATTGTAATTGTATCATTATACAATTTCATTCTCATTTAGAACTCACTTTCGTACTTTTCCTTTCGTGCCCCTGAATTTGAATGATCTTTGTGTTAGGATTGAGGAACACTAAGAGGGGGGGGGGGTGAATTAGTGTTCTAACCCTTTTTACCTTATTAAACTAATTGCACAACCATAATCCAAATATAATTGAAAGTAAACAATAAAATCATAAACAAAACATCCACAACATTATGACGCCATGATTTTTGCATGGAAAATTGGTTAAGGAAAAAACTGCGATGGGGATTGAACCCACAAGAAATTACCTCAGTAGAAATAATTACCCTATTAAAGGTTTGAGCACATAAGGGGAATGCACATGCATTCAAGCTTACAACCTAGAACTCACTACTCATATTACAACATATAAAGGCCCACTGCCATACAAAATGATTGGTCTATAATCCAACAAAATGAATTGATACTTAGCATCAACTATTCATGTACAATTCCATGTAAGTACAACAATATTCTACATAACTACCAATCAAACCTCTGATTACTAATCCTTTGACCATCACAATTACAAAAACTCAAGCTTATATACTCACTTGCAAAAGTAATATATCCACTGGTCGGCCTCAAGAATATTTTGATAAACATATGAAGTTGTTGGTCAGATCTAAACCCAAAACATGAACCTAACCTTGAACAAAAGCATATATCTCTTCACCAATGTTGACCATACCAAAATATTCTTGAAAATAATTTATCCCATCGACCTGATAGGATCGCTGATCAATCAACTGACATACTATCACTATACCTCATTGAACACAGGAAAAATGATACACAGAGAGTTATAACTTGATCATATAAACTCGCCAACATTTACAAAGTAGGAATAAGATGCATTATACTCTGATGAAGAGCCTCCTAGGTTCTCAAATGAAAGATTAATCATACATGTCTGTATCAACCCTTTTACTGAAATCTTTATACTGTCCCTGCTCTGCCATACCTAGTCAAATTTGCAATCAATCCTTCAGTAACTCCAAAACATGACAAGTGACCTTAGAAAATGTGTATAGTTTCCATAAATGACAAAATACAAAACATCAAGAGAAGTGTCTCCTGCCAACGCTTTTCTCAAATGAATCTAATTTGGAAATTTAACATCCTTTTTGGCTCCTCAAGCTGTTTCTAGCCCACCATGACTAGACTAGGATGCCTAGTGCCTTAGTCCCCTTAGACTATGATATTGGTGCTAGGTACTATATTCTAATAAAAAAGGTCCCAAATTTGAACCCTCTAAGGTAAAAAAATGGTGAGAAGGGAAATGCTCCCGAAGTTGACCTTCTTTGAATTTATCAACACGTTTTGTAAGGTTGAGTAAAAAAGAAATCCTTTCCCCCTCATTTTTACATCTCATTCACACATTAGGGAATTCACTTCTCATCAAACAATTGAGCAATCATTTTAGTCAATTTCAAGGCATTTAAGGAGGAGGTTTAGTATTCAAGTATTCAATGGTTGAAGATGACATCCATGATAAATTTCATATATTTCCTCCATGAGGGAAGACATGCATTCCCTCCCTACTAGCATCATCAATCTTCACAAAGAATCCATAATAAAGAGTATAACATTGTTGATTCAAAGTTTTACTTCAGACTCAAGCTCTCTTTTATACATCATTCATTATAGGGAAGGTTAAATCCTACCCAGGGCTTGACTTAGGAAATCCCTTATACAACCTAACACCATTTTCTCTATTCTAGTGTGTAATAATTCAAATCTACGATAGAATGAATGTAGATTTAGGAAGAGTGGGCTAGGATGAGGAGATTGTTATGTCTTAGCCACATAGTTCAACACTTTTTTTTGTAAAATTTTATGGAGATGGTTAGAGAAAAACCTTGAGTTAGAATCCATTTTTGATATCTAAATTTTACACCTTTGGGACTATATCCCCTAGTTGCACAGTCCCACATTTTCAAGCTTGAGTTTTAATGACAAGTTTCCATTTTTATTCTTTTTCTAGATCCATACCCAGAGTTTGCATATATTATCTAGATAGCTTATTATTTCTGCTAATTATTGTCAATTTTATATCTTTAGACAATTATTTCTCTATCTTACCCAATCAAATAAAACACAAAAAAAGTAAATTCAATTCCATCCCATTGAGCCTCACTCTTACCAACATCAATTGGTTTAATGTTATACCAATTAGACTATTCTTTAATGAGTGTTGATGTGAATGATTTTGATTCCTAGTTTTTACTTTTAAATTAATGATCCCTACTCACCAACTCTTTATTTTGGTTAACCTGACATGTCTTATGCTTGCATGTCTTCTAATTTTCAAAATTTATCTACATGTGCTTTGATTATCAAAATTCATATTTCTTAAATACGTGGCTAATTAATCATTTCATTGCTATATTGCAATGTTCAATCATGTATTTCATTTTTATAATTTTTTTCATTATCCTTTGTAATTGTTTAAAAGGCATTAAGGGCATAAATCAATCCCATTAGCCTTGTCTTTATTATATACAAGTTTCATTACCCATTGTCCTAAATATAATATCATGGTGAGAAGCTACAAAAATATGGCTTCCCAAGGTTTAAAAACTGAGGGTATTGACGTGATTTGACTAGCATATTCTCTAGGAGCTTGGGAAAATCCTCTTCTCTTAATCTAACACCTATTGTGCTTAACATTGTTGAGAGTTCTTCCCTTTATAGTTCTCATGACGAGGATAACTCTTCTACTTGGTTGTCTAATGAATAGTTGAGGAAAATTGACAAGCAATTGGAAAGTCTTTAACCATTTTTTAGCCAAGAAAATATGGGTGGAGAGTAAACCCCCTTAATTGAAGGTTTAAGGAGGTTTATTAAAAATGATGAACATGGTATGGAAGTATTATTTGGTATTGGTCACACTATGGATGAAAACACTATTTAAGATGGACAACTGTGCTAAAGTGCCTAGATATTCCAATCCTCCAAATCAAGTTGAGATGTTTGTGCATATTCCTAATTCTCTTCATAATGTTCCTACATATAAATATTTAAAAATATCTACCTCTACACAAAATGTTATTTCTATTTGTGTTGATAGTGGAAAGAATCCTATCAATCAATATGCTTATATTTCACTTTCAACAAGCCTTTTATTTGTTTCTCAACCATTCCCTTTACCTACTTACCAGAATAGACACCCTCAAATCCTCTATCAAAATCAAATTTTTCTCAGTCGGATTCATCCATTAAAGCCACCATTAACCATTTGTTGGAAAATGTCTTGTATGTTGATTTGTGCTGATTGACCAAGCAAGTACTATACACTTTTCTGCAATTTGTGGGCTTCATGGCAATGGCCTAAATTTGTTTTGGTTAACTCTTCAAGCATTTTTTGGGTTGAATCATCAATCATTTCCCTAGGTTTTACTCATTAATAGTTTCCCTAGGTTGACCTATTAAGAAAGTTTAAGGGTTATGGTTTTTCTATAAGAAAAATGGTGTTAGAGTTATGGTTGGTTAGAGTGAAGAAATATTGTAGCATTTGTAGTGGTATTTAGCTGCAAGGGATTGTTAGTTGTAATCATGGAAATTATTGAATAATAATATTGGACTCTCTATTTGGTGGATGTAGCCCAGGAATGGGTGAACCACATTAAATTTATGTCTTCTTGCTCTACTTATGTGTGTTTTATTCCTTTGCATTATTAGTTATATATGCATGTAACTATTAAATTTTTGTCTTCTAATCCTAACAAGTGGTATCAGAGTGGGTTGTTTTGAATCATCCTCTGCAAGAAGGTCTCAAGGTTGAGTGGGAGTCTCATGGTTAAGTGAGAGTAATGACATACAAGGGTAAGTTTAAGGTTGAGAAGTTTAATGGGCATAAATTTAAGTTATGGAAATTGCAGACGGAGGACTATCTCTATCATAAGGATTTATGGTGGCCATTGGGAGAAATAAGCAAGAAAGTTGCAAATATGTCTTAAGAGGATTGGGATATTTTTAATAGAAAGGCACTAACGCAGGAGCATCTTGGGTTCTTGGCAATCCTGTATCAATCAAAAATATATTTTTTTGGTTCAGTAGCTTGTTGGAGACTGCTCAGTAAAGTGCTTGGTAACCGTTCTTATTGGTTGGTTGAAGGTTTTTGTTTCACTGCTCGAGCTCGGTTACTTGTTTTTTTTGGCTTCACCGATGGAGTCTTAGTGGTTGTTCTTGGCCACTTAGTGGATTTCACCGACTAATCTCTATGCTCGATAGTCTTTCTCACCGAGTTGGTTTTCAGGCATTGGATCTTTTGGACGACGTATGCATTTAATTTCTATAGCATAATTAATGTTGGGGTATCTCATTGGGATGTGTGTGGACCTAAATCTGGGTCTTTATTATTTCTTATGTTGGATCTTTAGGACCTTTTATGTCGACCTCTTTTGTGGTCTCTTGTATATATTTAGTTTCTATTCTTAGATTATGAGGTAGTTCTTAGTGAGAAAGAGATAAGAGATAAAAGATTTGGATCATAGGTCTATGACCTCGCATGTATGGAGATTATTCTCTAATGATTTGAATGTATATGGCCATAACTGAGAAGGCCTTACAGCCTGACATGTATCATGTTTGATGAAATAATAAATTATATTATTCTTTCCATCTCTCCCTTTTTGTGTTGTTTCTTCTGAGTTATTTTGGAAGTTGGTTTGGTTAGCTAGGAGTTCCTTGGGCCCTGGTTTCCATACCCTCCTTATGTCATGTGGTATCAGAGTGAAGGTTAGTGTCATGCCCAAACCTAGGGCACAACACATAGACAAATTTTAAAAAAAAAAACACAAGTACATACAACTATCAATGGATGTGTTGAGGAAAGGTGATAACATCGTGAAGTTAGTCTTCGAGCTGCAAGGTATATTCATAGGTTGAATTAGGGTCACACCACACATGAATGTAGAGTTGGAGCATCAACTTGTCACACGGGTTACATGAACACTTGGGTCAGGTTGAATTAACTATGGTTTTATGCTTAACCATGTGTAGTATCACGGTAGTAATTTAATTGTTAAGAACATATGTTGAATTAGGTTGACCTAGAAATTACTTAAATTCTTAACCCAGATTACAAATTTATCTATTTAAATTCTTAACCCAGATTTGACTTGGGGAAAAGAAATAATGACATGTCAGACTTGCTTCCCATCATCATTTTTTAATATCGTTTTGTTTAATGTGACCTCTGTCACTATAACCTGCACCCATTTATGGGAAGAGGAGTGTTAAGCAAGTCATGCTATTATTTTTTTTTAAATTAACTAGAAATTAGTAATTAACAATTAGGTTAGGTTAGGGAGTTAGCATACTAACTCGAATTAAGAAGATCATCTTGGGAAGGAAATATTATCTATGGCAAAGAGAATTATTTCCCTTTCCATACAAATTCTAGAGAACATTTTTTCTCTAGAAATCTGGAAAGTGTCATGGGTATTAGTTGGTTTTAGCTTCTATCATTGATATTATTGATTTTATTATTGGAGTGGTTTATTGTATGCATTTGATTTATTGTATTATTGCAATACACTAAGTGAGCTATAAATTGAATATTAGTATTAGTTGATTTTTACATTAATATACTAACTTGTTTGATTTTCTATTGTTATCAAGTTTATCTTTCCTCCTCAAGAATTGAGGTTTCAATGAAAGTTTTAAGGTAGAGTGTTGAGCCTATTGACATGGAATATAGGTTTTCAAAGGAAGAATGGAGTATTTTTAACTTGGAAACTTACAATCAAATACATTATAGAGATTACAAGATCCATAAATCTACAAGATTTTATATGCTATGAAAACTATTACATAATGAATAAGAGCTCTTCACATCTTACTTGATAAAGCTTTCAATATGGACATTACATCACTTAACAAGAAATGAATCTCAATACAAAAGGGGGTAACCATGCAACATTAAAGTTTCTCTCACACAACTACATCAAAATACAGATTTCTCCCAAGCTTTTCCACAATCATCTTGATTTGAAAACTTGTAAATACATGAGGAGAACCATGGGGAGCTCACCTCCCATTCTAGGTCTCAAAGAGACCACCCCTAAGCTAAGAGAATTGGTAGCCAACAAGTGACAATCACACATCCACATACATGAATACAATAACAAAGAACACCCTCCCAAGGCTTGCACAAATGGATTCACCATGAACCCATAACAAGGGGTGAAGGTGGATTTCCATGTTGGAGAATTTCCAAAATAATACATTCGAATAACATGCCTCTTTAAGGCTAAAGCCGCATACATCTTTCCATCCAATATTCTCCATATATCCCCCAAAATTAGGATCAAATACAATGGCATGCAAGGGCCCATACACATTTCATTTTTTCCCTCTTCTCTCCATGAGAAGAGACTCTACACGATCATGAAATCCAACTAACCCCTTCCCCCATACATGGCCACTTCTTCCCTATCCAAGGGTTAGTAATTCCATCACACCCTTCACAAAACTCCCATATTCAAAAACAAAGATAAAATCACAAGCAAGAATTTACACCCAAAATCCCATTTCTTATATAACAACAATACAAATATATTTCACATATGCAAGAGAATAAAAAGAAACATACAAATATACTTGCAATAAAATAAATCACTTTCATGGAAATAGAGGCCAACCTTCACAATGTGTTATTGCAAATGAATTTTGAGAAGAGCCCAAATCCATATCCTTCCTCCATCCAAACCCTAATGTCTCTAAAAGTAGAGAGTGGGTGAACACCCACTAACTCTACCAAGGGACTCTAAAAAACCTTCAACTTCTACCCACCCACCAACATTAAATTTAGATTGACCCAAATGTCCTTTGGCTTTTCTTTGTCCCCTATCATAAATGTTAGATTGGAAAGGAGTGTGGGTTTGGGTAAAAAGTGAAGACTTGCTCCATTTTCGAAGCATGTGGAAAATGGGTCATTAAATATGTCACCAAGGCCACTAGGGAATTATAGATGTGTTAAAAATGTTTCTAACCCATACCCCTATCACTAAGGTACTAGGATTTTGCTAAATTTGACCCTTAGGACCTCTTTTTTGCTGCTAGAAGCGGCTAGAAAAGAATTAAATCTAAATGATAAAATTGGTATAACTTTGCAAGTATCTCCAACAAGGGGTTTAATTAGGTTCCTAATAAATCAATCAGGCTTAGGTTTATATTGCCAACTTTAGTATACATGTCATTACATAAACACATAATGAGTGTCAAGTGACACTATAAAATGACATAATACAACATTGGCATGTCACTAATTACATAATGAAAACACCTAATACATACATACAATTTTATGGTCATGAATAAAATCACTTAACAACAAGGTTCGAACCTCTTCATTAGGTTCAACCTTGGTTTATAGTTTGCACATATGGTTAGTTACTGATTCTCCGACTGATTCCATGGTTCTCTTTGTTGCACACTAAACTCGAGCATCAGTAGTCCAAGTTAATAAAATCACATGCAATATACATATTCAATTCATACTTAGCAACATTAATCAATAAGATGAATTAAATTCCTAATTACAATTTTCATACATAAATTTTTAAAACATGAAAATTTCATAATCATCATGACATAACATCCATGAAATAATCAAGTCTAATCATGATATGATCTTCTCATCCATTCACCTATCTAAACATGTATAATCAAAATAAACCACATGTTCTAGGTCTAATCCATATCATAATGTAATCCATACGATATAATCATCATCATAAACATAATATCTCGAGTCTCTGTGAGGATAATCAAAAGTGTATCAATGTATCAAAACATAAAGTATCAAAGTGTGAACGAACAGTAATGCTATGA
>MU226798.1:128345-158129 GCA_018584345.1 Thuja plicata | reverse complement strand
AAAGAGGGTGAATTTAATTTAATTAAAGTGCTAGGACTTTATTAATTAAATTAATTCGATCATAAGGTTGATTTAGCCAAATAAGTTTTTAGGAATTAAATGTGATGTATGATTGATACAGATTAAGAATTTTCTGTATTTGACACTCAGGTCGAGTAGAGTCAGTGAAAACTCAGAATTGCCTAGTACAATAGGACTTTGATGAGTTAGAAGAATGACAAATGCAACAAAATTGGTTAGGGTTGCAAGATGCCAATTTTGGGGTGTTACAGAAATTACTTTAATTCTTAACCTAGATTACAAATTTATATATTTAAATATAGTACTAATTCCCTTTCAACCTTGGCTACTTACGACATTTAAAGTAACCTCTAGACATGATCCCCAGTCAAACAAGTTTACTGAACAAAAACAATTCCAACCCTTAAACATTTGAAATTTGGCTGATTAACCTTATCTGCATAGGATCTATAAACAACCCCGATATAACTATTTCACACACATTAGTTAAATCAATAAAAGAGAACTAAATTAATTACAAGAATTAATATGTATAACCTTTCTTACTATCCTTGGACCCACTTAAACATATGTATTAAAATATTCACTAACATAAGGACTAATGAAATTCTTCTCTTTTCTTTTTAAAACATACATGAAACATTTACCATTAAAAATAATACAAACTCACAATACAAATAAACTGCTAATAAAAATCTAATAATCAAAATCTAATCTAATTCGTAACCTACTAATAAAAACAATTAAGTTAAACTCTAGTAGAAAAATTAAATTAACCTCTAACCCCTTTTGAACACATGAGCAACATACTTCAATTTATCATAATAAAATTAAACTAACTAACTATACATTTTAAATTAATCGAATAAATCTAGTTCTCCAATAGGTTAATCAATTCCAATTAATAACGTGAATTGCTAAACTATTACTCTAACCAGGCAAATAATAAAAAAAGCATAAAGCTATTAACATGTTAGCAATCTATACATTTTACATAAAAACCAAAGCTATTAATCTAGTAATAAAACTACACCATTAAATAAAAAGTATATCTATAAAATGAACTACATAATTTAAAATAAAACAATAAAGGAATAAATCTATTTAACTAACTTAAACTTATTAGTATTAATGATTCATTGTAAATATTTACCCATTGTATAAAAATAGACTATTATTCTAAAAAGCTGATTTCATACTAATTAAATCTAAACAAGTTAAAAGAAGTCTATTAACAACCAATCCTAATCAACTAACCTAAACATCCCTACTAATCCTAACCTACCTACCTACCAAACTATCACATCACCCCCTATTCCCAAGGCCCACTTGTCAAGTGGGTGGGGTGTTGGTAATCCCAAGCTACCCCAAGACCTGCAAAAATTATGCAATGAGAGCCTTTTTGAAAAAGGCAGTGCATGATCAAGGTAGAGGTGGCGACCACCTCAAGGTTCCCCCATTCCAATGTGCTAAAAACTTTATGGGAGTTCAAACAAAAGGGACGCAAGTAAATTTCACATGGAAGGGAAGAGATTTGACTTGGGGAAAAAAAATAATGACATGTCAGACTTGCTTCCCATCATCATTTTTAATATCATTTTGTTTAATGTGACCTTTGTCACTATAACCTGTGCCCATTTATGGGAAGAGGAGTGTTAAGCAAGTCATGGTATGACTTTTTTTATATTAACTAGAAATTAGTAATTAACAATGAGGTTATGTTAGGGAGTTAGCATACTAACTTGAATTAAGAAGAGCATCTGGGGAAGGAAATATTCTCTGTGGCAAAGAGAATTATTTCCCTTCCCATACAAATTCTAGAGAGCATTTTTGCTCTAAAAATTTGGAAAGTGTCACGGGTATTATTTGGTTTTAGCTTCTATCATTGATATTATTGATTTTATTATTGGAGTATTTTGTTGTATGTATTTTTTTAATTTTATTATTGCAATACACTAAGTGAACTATAAATTGAATATTAGTATTAGTTAATTTTTACATTAATATACTAACTTGTTTGATTTTCTATTATTATCAAGTTTATCTTTCCTCCTCAAGAATTGAAGTTGCAATGAAAGTTTTAAGGTAGAGTGTTGAGCCTATTGACATGGAATATAGGTTTTCAAAAGAAGAATGGAGTATTTTTAACTTGAAAACTTATAATTAAATACATTATAGAAATTACAAGATCCATAAATCCACAAGATTTTATATGATATAAAAACTATTACATAATGAATAAGAGTTATTCACATCTTACATGATAAAGCTTTCAATATGGACATTACAACACTTAACAAGAAATGAATCTCAATACAAAATGGGGTAACCATGCAACATTAAATTTTGTCTCACACAACTACACCCAAATAGAGATTTCTCCCAAGTTTTTCTACAATCATCTTGACTTCAAAACCTGCAAATACATGAGGAGAACCATGGGAAGCTCACCTCCCATTGTAATTCTCAAGGAGACCGCCCCTGAGCTAGGAGAATCAATAGCCAACAAGTGACAATCACACATCCACATACATGAATACAATAACAAAGAACACCCTCCCAAGGCTTGCACAAATGGATTCACCATGAACCCATAACAAGGGGTGAAGGTGGATTTCCATGTAGGAGAATTGCCAAAATAATACATTCGAATAACATGCCTCTTTAAGGCTAAAGCTACATACATCTTTCCATCCAATATTCTCCATATCTCCCCCAAAATTAGGATCAAATACAATGGAATGCAAGGGCCCATACACATTTCATTTTTTCCCTCTTCTCTCCATGAGAAGAGACTCTACACGATCATGAAATCCAACTAACCCCTTCCCCCATACATGGCCACTTCTTTCCTATCCAAGGGTGAGTAATTTCATCACACCCTTCACAAAACTCCCATATTCAAAAACAAAGATAAAACTATAAGCAGAAATTTACACCCAAAATCCCATTTCTTACATTATAACAATACAATTACATTTCACATATTCGAGAGAATGAAAAGAAATATAAAAATATACTTGCAACAAAACAAAGCACTTTCATGGTAATGGAGACCAACCTTCACAATGTGTTATGACAAATGAATTTTGAGAAGAGCCCAAATCCTTATCCTTCCTCCATCCAAACCCTAATGTCTCTAAAAGTAGAGAGTGGGTGAACTCCCACTAACTTTACCAAGGGCCTCTAAAAATACATCCAACTTCTACCCACACACCCACCAACATTAAATTCAGATTTGACCCTAATGTCCTTTGGCTTTTCCTTGTCCCCTATCATAAATGTTAGATTGGAAAGGAGTGTGGGTTTGGGTAAAAGGTGAAGACTTACTCCATTTTTGAAGCATGTGGAAAATGGGTCATTAAATAGGTCACCAGGGCACTAGGGGATTCTAGATGTGTTAAAAATATCCCTAACCCATACCCCTATCACTAAGGTACTAGAATTTTGCTAAATCTGACCCTTAAGACCTCTTTTTGGCCTGTAGAAGTGGCTAGAAAAGAATTAAATCTAAATGATCAAATTGGTGGAACTTTGCAAGTATTTCCAACAAGGGGTTTAATTATTTTCCTAATGAATCAGTCAGGCTTAGGTTTACATTGCCAAACTTAGTAGACATGTCATTACATAAACACATAACGAGTGTCAAGTGACACTATAAAATGACATAATACAACATTGACATGTCACTAATTACATAATGAAAACACCTAATACATACATACAATTTTACAGTCATGAATAAAATCAATTAACAATGAGGTTCAAACCTCTTCATTAGGTTCAACCTTGGTTTTAGAGTTTGCACATATGATTGATTACCGATTCCATGGTTCTCTTTCCTGCACACTAAACTTGAGCATCAGTATTCCAAGATAATAAAATCACATGCAATATACATATTCAATTCATACTTAGCAACATTAATCAATAAGTATAATTAAATTCATAATTATAATTTTCATACAAAAAATTTTAAAACATAAAAATTCCTTAATTATCATGACATAACATCCATGAAATAATCAAGTCTTTTCATGATCTGATCTTCTCATCCATTCACCTATCTAAACATGTATAATCAAAATCAACCACATGTTCTAGGTCTAATCCATATCAGAATGTAATCCATATGATATAACCATCATCATAAACATAATATCTTGAGTCTCTATGAGGATAATCAATAGTGTATCAATGTATGAAAACATAAAGTATCAAAGTGTGAATGAACACTAATGCTATGATGGGTCGGGGTTAGGCCTCATAGTTAGATCCAAGGTTCCTTCTTCTGAAACCAAGTGATATTTTTTTTAGGGTAGCAGATTGCATTCTGACCTATAATTACAAAGGGTTTCAAGATGGTTCATGCAAGAGGAAATGAATATCTAGGTCTAGCTGATATGCTTATGAATATTGCTGCAAATTTGGAAGCTGTTGAGATAGTCCAACACAAAGGAAGACATCTTGAAGATGTTAGTGATGATGAAGTTGAAGAAGTGAAAGGTGAAGCCACACCTGCACCTATGATGGATTAGGAAGAAGAGATATTCCTACAAGCATTGAAAATCTTGAATTCCACACCTCAGTTTAATTCCCCTGAGTATAGTGGAAATATAGATTAAGATGAGTTGATAGATTGCATAACTGAAATGGAGAAATACTTTGAGTATGAGAATGTATTCGAGGAGAAGAAGGTAAAGATTGCATGTACAAAATTGAAATTCCATGCATCCTTGTGGTGGGAGCATCTGTAATTAGATCAAAAGAAGAAGGGCAAAGACAAGATCAAGGTATGGGAAGATGATAAAAAAATTTAAAGGAAAGTTTCTACCTTGTGATTCCCAGATTAACCTAGTTACGAGAATGCAAAGTTTGAATTAGAAAGGTAGCTCTATAAAAGATAACACCAATGAATTTTATAGATTAGACATTAGATTTGGACATGCGTAAGATGAGATAGAAAGAATAGAAAGATATTTGAATGGATTAAGAATTTCTATACAAGATGAGATCTGCTTGGTAAAAATAGAGAGCATTGAAGAGGCATATAATTTTTCCCTAAAAGGTGAGGGGAAATTGAATAAAAGATATGAACAAAGGCAAAGAGGAAGAGGTGGTAGATTCCCTACAGGAAGAGGTAGATCTTATGGTGAAAATAGTAGATCTCATCAAGACAAGACAAATCAAGACAAAGGTAAGACCGAGTGGAAAGGTGGAAGTTCATTCTGAGGAAGAGGCAACTACTCCCAAGGTGGATATAACAAAAGAGGGTTCCAAGGAACTTGTTTTAATTGTGGTGAAGAAGGACATAGATCTTTTGAGTGCATACAGGCAATCAAGAAATTTGGTAGTAGCAGAAATGCTTTGGTGCAAGAAGAGTCACCAAATGAACCTGGGAAGGAAGAAAACCTAATGGTGAGAAAAATATTGTGGAGCGAAAAGAAAGATCCTGTAAGGAAAATTTTGTTCAAGACCAAATGCAGAGTTTTAGAAAAATTTTGGAAGGTAATTGTTGATAGTGGGAGCTCAGAGAATCTGGCATCAAAGGAGATGGTCACAAATTTATAGTTGGAAAGACTGAAGCACCTGAAGCCCTATCAGATTTCATGGATCGATGATGAGCATACACTAATGGTGAATTAACAATGTTTTGTGAATCTGAAAATTGGAAAGTATTATGATAAGGTATTGTGTGATACTATTCGTATGGATTTTTTTCATATTTTGTTGGGTAGACCTTCGCAATATGATAGACATGCTATACATGATGGAAGAGTGAAAAAATATAAATTTGGGTTGATGGTAAGAAGAAAATATTGTTACCTTTTCTTGAATAATCTATTGGTGAGATATGTACATCTGTGAAAGTTTGTTTGATGGAAGGTAGACAGTTTGTTAAGGATTTGAAAAGGAATGATATATATTATGGTTTGATTCCAAACAAATTGAGTAAGGAAACAGAAGACAAATTTCCTGAAGAATTTGATAAATTTCTCACTGAGTACAAGGAGATCATTTCAGATAATGTACTTGATGGTTTTCCACTGATGAGATATATTAGTCATTGTATGGATCTAATTCCTGGAGCTAGTTTTCCAAACAAGGCACCACACTAATTGACACCAACTCATAATGAAGAACTCAACTGAAAAGTTCATGAGTTGTTGAACAAAGGTTTGATCAGATAAATTTTGAGTCCATGTGTAGTACCAGAAGTGTTGGCACCTAAAAAGAATAGAGAATGGTGAATGTGCACTGATTCAAGAGCAATCAAAAATATAACATTTAAGTATATATTTCCTATATCGAGAATGGATGATATAATAGATTGTCTGAGTGGAGAAAAATATTTTGCCAAAATTGCTTTGAAAAGTGGATATCATCAGATTAGAATTAGAGAAGGTGATGAGTGGAAGAATTCTTTCAAGACAAAAGAAGGTTTGTATGAGTGGTTGGTTATGACTTTTGGTTTAATTAATGCACCGAGTACATTTATGAGGTTGATGAATGAAGTTTTGAAGGAATTCTTGAATAAATGTGTGATTGTATACTTGGATGATATTCTGATATTTAGTAAGACTAGGGAAGAGAATTTGATGCATATAAGACAAGTGTTACAGAGATTGAAAGAGGAAAAGTTGCTGATAAATTTGAAAAAGTGTTCCTTCATGAAAGAACTTTTGTATTTAGATTTTGTGACTTCAATTGATGGTTTGAAGATGGATCCTGAGAAATTTGAAGCTATAATTAGTTGGACTACACCTGAGAATGTCAATGAGGTAAGATCATTTCATGCATTGACAAGTTTTTATAAAAAGTTTATCATAAATTTTAGTTCTATTTGCAATGCTATGATTGAGATAATGAGAGGAGATAAAAGAGAATTCAAATGGAGACATGGAGCTGATAAGAGTTTTGAGACTTTGAAACAAAAGGTTTATGAATTTCCCGTGTTAACCTTACCTAATTTTAATAAGGTATTTCAAGTTGAATGTGATGCAAGTGGAAGTGCAATAGGAGATGTGTTGACTCAAGAAGGTAAACCTGTTGATTTCTTTAGTGAAAAATTGAATGATGCTAAAAGGAAATATTCTATCTATGATCAAGAACTCTATGCTATTGTTCAAGCTCTAAAGAAATGGAGACATTATTTGATGCTGAGTGAATTTGTGTTATATACTGATAATAAGGCTTTACAGTATTTGGGTAGTCAGAATAAGTTGAATCAGAGACATATAAAATGGGTAGAGTATTTGCAGAGTTTCACATTTGTGATCAAGCACAAGAGTGGAATTTATAATCAAGTTGTTGATGCATTGAGTAGAAGAAGATCTTTGTTGACTAAAATGAGAATTGAGGCTCTTGGTTTTGATGATATGAAGCATTTGTATGAACATGACCCTGATTTTTCTAAGTAGTGGAGAATGTGCAAAGCACTAGTTCCAAATCAATTTAGTAAGTATGAAGACTATTTCATTCAAGAAGATATGTTATTCAAAAATATTCGATTGTGCATACTGAGAGGATCAATGAGAACTAATTTGGTAAAGAAAAACATAGTAGTGGTTTGGATGGACATTTTGGTATTGATAAGACATTGATTTTTCTTAAGGAAATGTATTTTTGGCCTCAGTTGTATAAGGATGTTTAGAAATTTGTGAAAAGTTGTGGAGTTTGTCAAGTTGCAAAAGGAGTAAGTTAGAATACTGGATTGTATACATTGATTTGTGTTCTTGAGAAACCTTGGAGTGATATCAGCATGGATTTTGTTCTTGGCTTACCGAGGATAGTAAGGGGTAATTATTCCATATATTTTTTTGTGGATAGATTTTCCAAGATGGCACATTTCATATCGTGTAAGAAAACATCAGATTCATTACATATAATAGATCTTTTCTTTAAGGACATTGTCAGATTGCATGGATTACCGAAGAGTATCATCTCTGACCGAGATAGTAAGTTTGTTAGCTATTTTTGGAAAACACTTTGGAAGAAGTTGGATACTGAGTTGAATTATAGATCTACATTTCATCCATAGAGTGATGGACGAATAGAGGTTTTAAACCAAAGTTTGGGTAACTTGTTGAGATGCTTAATTGGAGACACCAAGTAATTGGGGTTTGATATTGGCACAAGTGAAGTTTGCATATAATAGTTCAGTAAATAGAAGTACTGGAAAGACACCTTTTGAGATTGTTCATGGCATAAAATTGAGAGGTATATCAGACTTGAGAAACATTGTTGGAGAAGAGAAGAGAAGTGCTGAAGGATAAATTTTTGCAAAGTTTATGAAGACATTGCATGAGGATGTGAAACATAAGTTGGAGAAAAGTAATAAGAAATAAAAGGATAGTTTAGATAGACAAAGAATACATAATACTTTTGAAGTTGGTGATGCAGTTATGATTTATTTGAAGGAAGGAAGATTTACTATTGGAACATATGATAAATTGAAGATGAATAAATTTGGTCCTTGCAAGATATTGAGAAGATTTGATAGTGGAAATGCTTATCAAGTAGAGTTACCCGATGACATGGATATATCACCTATATTCAATATTTTAGGTTTGTATGAGTATCATGAACCGGATGAAGAAGTGACAGTA
Organism: Thuja plicata; assembly: GCA_018584345.1. NCBI lineage: Eukaryota > Viridiplantae > Streptophyta > Pinopsida > Cupressales > Cupressaceae > Thuja > Thuja plicata. Next base: position 149,499 of record MU226798.1, on the reverse strand, counting down.
TTGGGTGATTATCCTAAGAAACAAATAGAGGAAGTTGAACAGATTTTGAAATAGAGAGTTGGAAAAAGTAAAAGAGGAAATGATTACTTGGAATATCTAGTAAAGTGGAAGAACAGACCGATTAAGGCCTCATCTTAGATTTCTCAATCTGAGTTGGATTCAATTCAGATTATACCTGTCCCATGATTCAAATAATAATTTATTTTAACCCTAGGTGTCTGATGCAGGAGTATCTTGGGTTCTTGGAAATCCTATATCAATCAAAAATATGTTTGTTTTGGTTTGGTATCTTTTTGTAAAGTGCTCAGTAACCATTATTGTTGGTCGGTTGAAGGTTTTTTTTCACCGCTCAGGCTCGGTTACTTATTTTTTAGTTGGATTCACCGACGGGGTCTTGGTGGTTGTTCTTGGTTACTCGGTGAATTTTACCAACTGGTCTCTGTTCTCGGTAGGATTTCTCATCGAGTTGGTTTTTGGGAATTGGATCTTCTAGCCGATGTATGCATTTAATTTCTGTAGCATAATTAATGTTGGGGTATCTTATTAGGATGTGTGTATAAATAAATATAGGTCTTTGTTGTATCCTATGTTGGATCTTTAGGATCTTTGTTGTTGACCTCTTTTGTGTTCTCTTATATATATTTAGTTTATGTTCTTAGATTAGGAGGAAGTTCTTAGTGAGAAAGAGATAGAAGATAGAAGATTTGGATTGCAGGTCTATGACCTTGCATATATGAAGATTATTTTGTAATGATCTAAATGTGTATGGCCATAACCGGGAAGGCCTTACAGCCCGACATGCATCATGTTTGATGAAATAATAAGTATATTCTACTTTCCATCTCTCCCTTTGTGTGTTGTTTCTTTTGAATTGTTTTTGGAAGTTGGTTTGATTAGCTGGGAGTGCCTTGGGCCCTGGTTTCTATACCCTCCTTGTGTCAGGTACTTGGGAGTATTCATTTATGTCTAGCACAATTGATGGAATTTAATATTACAAAAGTGAAGACAACTGAAGAGTTAATGGAAACTCTAGAAAAAATATATGAAAATCTTTATGCTTTGAATAAGGTATTTCTTATGAAGTGTTTATTTAATATAAAAATAGTAGAAGGTGGGTTAGTTGCTGATGATTTAAATGATTTTAATACAGTTACCATTGAATTATCTTCTTTCAATGTCAATTTTGATGAAGAAATTAGGGATCTTTTCATTATGTGTTCTTTTTCTGGAAGCTAGAATGTCTTAGTAATGGCTATTAGTAACTTTGTTTCTGGTTCAAATACCCTAAAATTTGATGATATTGTTGGTGTTATTATGAGTGAGGAAATTTGTAGGAAAATCTCAAGTGGATCCACATCAGGTAGTGTTTTGAATGCAAAAAGTAGAGGCAAATCAAAGGAGAGAGGAAAATTTTAGAAAGTCAAGGGAAATAACGAGGAAAATCAAAGGGTAAGAGGTCTCACTCCAGAAGACCAAATGATTACTAGTACTATGGGAAACTAGGTCATAGGAAGAAAGATTGCTAGTCTTGGAAGAATAAAAGAGACTAACAATAAGGCAATAAGGAGGAAAATGTGGTAAGTAATAAATATGAAGAGGATGTTTTTCTTCTTTCCTTTGAAAATGCTGACGATTCATGGGTTCTACATTTAGGGGCCTCATTTCATGCTACGTCCCATAGAAGTTATTTTCTTGATTATGTCCAAGGGGATTTTGGGCTGGTTTACTTGGGAAATAATGAAACCTGTCAGATTGTTGGGAAGGGAATAATTAAGATTAAGTAGCAGAATGGGAATCATTGGATACTACAAGAGGTAAGGCACATTCCAAGGTTGAGTAATATTTTAATTTCAGTAGGGTAACTAGGTGATGAAAGTTGTACATTTAATTTTAATGATAAAAATTGGAAGGTTTCAAAAGGTTCCTTAGAAGTAGAAAAAGGTGTGAAAGTAGGCACCTTATATCTTTGTATATCTGTCATACTGTTCCTTCTACTTTAATTATTACACAGGAAAGTCAATGTTTAGGAACAGTTGCTACAGTTGAGCAGGTAGAACATGAAACAATCATTGTGGATTCTAAAATAGCTCTATGACACAACAGACTTGGGCATGTGAATGAAAAAGGTATGAAATTAATTCATTCAAATAAGTCTTACTAGGTCTAAAATGTGTTAATATGGATTTCTATGAAAGTTGTGTGTATGGAAAACAAAAGAGAGTTAGTTTTTTGAAGGTTGGGAAAGAAAAGGAAGATGAGAAATTAGAGCTTGTGCATACATATGTATGTGGAATATCTCATGTATCTTCTCTTGGTTTTTATCTATATTATGTTACACTCATTGACGATGCAACTATGCAAGTATGCATTTATTTCCCCAGGCAGGAATCTAGTGTATTTGAAACTTTAAAAAAATGGAAAATATTGGTTGAGAATGAGACCGGTAAAAGACTAAAATGTCTCAGATATGATAATGGTGGTGAGTATTGCATAAAATATTTTGAAGATTATTGTTCCTCTCATGGTATTCATAGGAAAAAATAAGTTCCAAGGACTCCATAAGAAAATGGAGTGGTTGACCACATGAATAGGACAACAATGGAGAATGCAAGGACTATGAGGTTACATGTTGGGGTTCCCTTAAGCATGTGGGTAGAAGCTGTAAAAACTTCTATTTATTTAATTAATATAGGTCCCTCTACTCCTTTATGTTAGTAATAACTGAGAGGGGGGGTGAATCAATGGCCTCAAAAATTAATCCTTAAATCAACCCTTAAAACTTATAACCACTAATTATGTCTCAAGTTATCTTCTATCCTACAAGATGTATGCCTTGAAATACTTTAATAAATTTTCTACCTGTCAGATTGCTTTGCTAATCTCTCTTCTATATAATCACCGATAAGCAGTAAAATTATTTATCAAAACATAGTAAATATGTAGAGTATATCGATAAATCTAGAAATGTATATCTGAAATGTAAAACAATAAAGTGATAAACCATAAATACATAACACAAGGATTTTAACTTGGAAACCCTGTTAAGGAAAAAAAACCGCTGGGACTAGTAGCCCAAATTTTCACTCTTCTAAAGTGAGCCCTGTTAAGAGCCAACCCTGTTAAAGGTTACAAACCCACTGTTAGGTGTGACCTTGTTAGAGGATTTTAGAAATAGTTTGTCAACTAGTATATAGCATCTAATGCTACCATGCTTGATCAAACACTCACTTGGCCTGTCAATAGGTATCAGGAATATCCAATGCTACTTTTGTGATCAAACATTTTGATACTCCTTGGGATGTATCTCAATTGTAAAATAATTTTAAGTCCTACTCAAGTAAGAGGCTTATATGCTTCAATGGTTAAACTCAAACACTAATGATCTGTTCATACATGCAACTCAATTGTAGATTTTCAGATCTATTGTAAGTCCATTACCTTACTGATCAATATAATCACTTTATACCTTTGCTCCACAATGTTCTTCTCTGTGATGCTTGTCTCACTATTCATCAGTGTCTGCAGAATCTAGCTCTTCCTTTAGCTTGTTGATTAGGACTAAAATGAAGACTTTCTTCTCCTTCAAATTTTCTTTAGCATTTTCCTCTTCTTTTGTTCACCCCACAATTCATAATGAATTGAGTTTGTCTCTATATAGACATGATTTCCCCTTTTCTTGGCTTTCTTTGATTCTTGGCATGTTCCTCAATTCTTTCCAATAGATTTAAAGAAAAACTCTAATTTATCTCAAAGAGATCTTCTTTCCAACTGGACAAATCAGCTTTAAATCAATTACTTATCTTTGGATTTATCTGGATGATTAAAACAATGATAAGTATTCGTTAACTCTATCTTTAGCTTCTTGAAAACTAAGAATTTTGTCACTTTTAGAACTCTCTATTCTATCAGTCAATAGTTCAGTTAGTCATCGATGACAACTGATTGTTCCTTCGGTGTGACTTCAGTTGTCATCGAGATCTCCATCCTTTTTTTTCTCCATCGGGAAACACTAAAACTCTGCTCATCGGTAATTTTGTGTATTAGCTCATTGGGTAACACTGTGACTCTTCTCTTTTACTTTGACCATCGGTGTGCACTCTGTTGGTGTATGCAGTCACTTAGTAAATACTTAACTTGTATGCATTACTGATAAAATAGTCTTGATTCATCAATTATTTGAAGTCTTTTAGCATTATTTCCATGACCATATAGATTATATCAAGTTAACATCAATGACAATACAATATATTAATTGATTTAATGCCTTGCATGATCATCAACTTAATATCTTCAAACATTCAAATAGTTACATGTCATCAATCTCTCCCTTTAGCATTACTAGCAACATACTACATTATCATACTATACTATTACTAATACAATATGAAATATATAGTTTCATCAAGCTTTTCTAATGTAACTAATAAAAATATCTGGCTTTCAATAAGCTCAAATAGCTTTGATTTGATTCTTGCAGCTTTCATTTTGTCTTCAATCCCATTACTAGATGGATGTAGAATCTTTCTTTCTCTGATGTGATGTGTTCTCCTTCTATGTCAAACTCTCTCCCTCTAACTATTCTCCTTTCTTGTGATGTCTTTTGTCAGTAACTCTCTTCCTTTGTATGTTACATTCTTCTCTCCCTATGGATACTGTGATGAATATGATCTTTCCCTGAGTTAATAATGGATGTAATCTCTATATGTATGATAATGAGATATCTCTCTCCCTTTGACAACAATTCCAAACATTTTTTTTTTGCAAATATTTGACAGTGATGCCAAATGGATTCTTTCTATCCATAATATATTCCTTAAATTTCCCATTCCATCAGTTACAACTCTGGTGATTGGAGTAGATAAATACCTTGATGTGTATAGATTTATCTTTGAATTTCTTCTCTCTTCTTGCATCAACATGAATGATGTTCTGATAATGTGCAGGCTGATGCATCCTTCTAGTCAGCTTACTGACGAGTAGACAAGGGTCTAACCTCTAGTCTCTTTCTCAAGTACTCAAATGTATCCTTGGGTAGTGGCTTGGTGAAGATATCGGCCAATTGTTCCTTTGATTGCATATACTCAAGTATCACCTCTTTTTCTTGAACTTATTCTCTCAAATAATGATACTTGATGGAAATATGCTTTGTTTTAGCATGCATGACTAGATTTTTGGAAATTTTTATTGCACTCATATTATCACAATAGATAATTACTGGTTCTAAAATTTTCATATGCATACCTTCTAGTAACTGTTTGATCCATGCTATATTTGAGCAGTTTGCAGTAGCAATGACATACTCTGCCTCTGCAGTAGATTGTGAGATGCATCCTTATTTCTTGCTTATCCATGTGACAAGTATGTCACCCATGAAGAATGCTCCTCCAGTTGTGCTCTTTCGATCATCAATATTTCCAGCCCAATCAACATCGGTAAAGACCTTAAGTTCAAATTTGTCTTCTCTTCTATACCATAAGATATATTCCTCTGTATTCTTCAGATATCTTAGAATTCTTTTCATAGTAGTCATATGTGATTCTCTGGTATTAGCAAAAAATATAGCAACTATTCCTACTGCATGTGCAATATCTAGTCTAGTATGTACAACATACATGAGTTTTCCAATCATTGATCTGTAGAAAGTCTGGTTTACCTATGATGAATTGTCCTCCTTTTTCAGCTTACATCATGTTTCCATCAGTGTTCCAACTAGTTTGGACTCTTCCATCTTGAATATTTTTAGTACTTCTTTGATGTACTTGGATTGTGTAATTAAAATACCTTCATCTTGTTGCATGATCTACAGACCAAGAAAGAACTTGATCTCTCCAAACATAGACATCTCAATCTCTTTGCTCATTTCATTTGCAAATGATTTGCATAGCATATCATTGCCTCCAAATATGATGTCATCAACAAATATCTTAGCAATCAAAATGTTAGCATCAATATCTTCCTTCAAATAAAGATTACTATTTTCACTAGTCCTTACAAATCCAATACTTATAAGATGGGAATGAAGTCATTCATACTAGGCTCAACGTGCTTGTTTCAATCCATACAGAGCTTTGTGTAGCCTACATACCATGTCCTTCTTGTCTGGATCAACAAACCCTTCTAGTTGTTCAATGTATACCTCTTCTTCAAGTATTCCATTTAGGAATGCAGACTTGACATCCATTTGATATACCTTGAATCCTTTATATGCAACATAAGAAAGTAGTATTCTTACTCCTTCTAGCCTAGCAACAGGTGAAAAAGTCTCTCCATAGTCAATTCCTTCTTCTTGTGCATATCCCTTGCATACTAGTCTTGCTTTATTTCTTGTGACTTCTCCATTCTAATTCAACTTATTCCTAAATATCCATTTTGTTCCAATGACATTCTTGTCATCTGGTCTTGGTACAAGTGTCCATGTCTTGTTTTTCTCTATCTGTTCAATCTCTTCATTCATAGCACTTATCTATTCATCATTATCTAGTGCAGCATTGATAGATTTGGGTTCATAATCACAAATAAGACATCTTATATTTAGAGACTTACTTCTAGTTCTCATACCAGCCTTTTTATCTCCTATGATCTGGTTCTGTGGATGGTTCCTTCTGACATATCTTGCAAGTATAGGTTCATTTCTTTGTCTATCAGCTTGATCATCATTTTTTTCTTCATTCAATTCTCCATCACTTTGTGCATCATTTTGAGCAATATTCTGATCATTGGTATTTGCAGCCTGATGTTCAGGTGCAATGATCTATTGCTCAAGAGCTCTACATTGTTGATCGGGTAGAGTTTTAGGTTCCTCATTGTAAGTGAACCTATTGTAGTCCTCTGGTTCTTTAGTTCTTTCCTTTTCATTCTTCTCTGCAAATTCATATATCTTTATATTTGCACTTTCAACAATTTTTTCAGAGGCTTTGTTTAGACATTTATAAGCCTTGCTCTTGGTAGAATACCAGAGAAAGATTCCTTCATCACTCTTGGAGTCAAGTTTTCCATTTCTATCATCTTTTAAGATATAACATTGACTGCCACAAATTTTGAAATAACTTACATTTGGTGTGTATCCATACCATAGCTCATAAGGTGTCTTTTTGGTGTCTTTCTTCAATTGTACTTTGTTTAATTTGTAAAAAATAGTACTGACAACTTCCCTCCAAGAGATTTGGGTGATCCCTTTCTCTATCATCAGTGTCTTTGAACAATCAGCTATGCATTTGTTCCTTCTTTCAGCAATTCCATTCTCTTGTGGTGTTCTTGGTGCAGAGACCTATCTTTTGATTCCATGATCATTACAAAAGTTAGTGAATTCATCTTAAATAAATTCCCCTCCTCTATCTGACCTTAAGCATTTTAACTCCTTACCACTTTTCTTCTCAACCATTGCCTTATATGATTTAAACATCTAAAATGCTTCTGATTTATCTTTTAGAAACATGACTGTCATCATTCTAGAGTAATCATCAACAAAGAGAATAAAATATTTATCTCCATAATAACTCTTTGTCCTCATAGGTCCACATAAATCAGTATGGACTAATTCTAGAATTGCATCAGATGTATGGGTTTTGCTTTTAAAACTAGACTTTGTCATTTTACCTTTTGACAATTCTTGCACATGATGTTGTCAGGCTTGGTCATTGTTGGTAAGCCTCTGAATGTATTCGTTTTTAGAAATCAAAAAAGTGGTGTCAGTATCATTTAGATAGAATAAGTTACCTTTTGTCTGCTCACCGGTACCAATCAGATTTCCTGATTTATTGAAGATCTTTGCCTTCTTATTTTCAAATGCTACATTATGACCTGAATTATTTAGTTGAGAAACACTCAATAAATTATAATTCAATCAACTTACCCAATAAGAATTTTCACATTTTATCTGGTTATTCAACGTTATGGTTCCTCTACCTTCAACTGGACAGGGTGTGTCATTACCCATTCTTATTGAACCACCTTTATAGTACTCAAAAGTCTCAAAACTTTTTCTTATCACCGGTCATATGGTGAGTGAAGCCACTATCTATGATCCAAACATCATTTTAACTAACCTTAGATATGAGTTTAGTTTCTACATACCTTTCTTCATCATCATCTAAAATATCTTTTACTACCACAAACACCATCTCGATGTCTTCATCAGATTCAGTGTCAGTATCATCATCTTTGTATTTTGCTAGGTAACTGATTTTCTTTCCTTTTTCCTTGAGTCTTGGGTATCTCTTCTTTCTGATTGTTGGTAGCTTCTGTAATCACCTCTATCAGACTTCTTTTCAAATGATCTATCACTACTTATATCATATTTTCTTTTGTTAGTACATATTGTAGAAAAGTGTCCAATCTCTTTGCAATTAAAACAAACAAGTGGTAATTTGCCTTTGTATTTACCTTTGCCTCTCTGCATTCTTCTGGCCATAAGTGCTTCAATTTAATCAAGATCATCTTCTTCAATTTCACTATCACTATCTTTTCTCATAGTGTTTTTATGACTTGATTTACTTATTCTCATAGAAGTTTTGAATGCAGACTCTATGTTTGGTAAGACACTATTATCAAAGTTGTTCATCTAAAATGAAATCAGTCTTCCAACCAAACTATCTAGAGTAACATTTCTATTTTCTACTGCTCTCATTTCTTGAATGTCAGATACTCTAATAGCATAAGTAGGCAGTAAGGTTCTTAGAATTTTACTTACCACTGTATCTTCTTCTAGTATACCTCCAACTCCTTGGATAGCATTGACTACCTCTTTGATTCTTGTGTTGTACTGAGTAATGTTTTCACCTTCTTTCATTTTGAGATCATCAAAATTTCCTCTAAGGATTTCTACCTTGGCTCTCAAAATATTCTTGTCACCACCATGTACAAGCATCAATTTGTCCCACATCTTCTTTTCAGTCTTGCAAGTTTTGACATATTCAAAATCAACATCGGAGAGTGACGAAGCAAGCTCTATCATCATGCAATTGTGGTCATGCTTCTCTCTCAATTGTTTGACTGTTGGTGCTCCTATGGGAAATGCATATTCAGTATCTAAGTATTGAGTAACATCATTACCAATACCTAATAAGTGGAGTATTATTCTTCTCTTCCATGAAGCAAAATTATCTTTGTTCAACTTGGGCACATCTCGTCTGTTCATCTTGTGATCTTTAGCTTAGGTCTTGAAACCTTCCTTCTAAGCACACAAGCTCTGATACCAATTGTTAGAAATAACTAAGAGGGGTAGGGGGGGTGAATCAGTGGCCTCAAAAATTAATCCTTAAATCAACCCTTAAAACTTATAACCACTAATTATGTCTCAAGTTATCTTTTGTCCTACAAGATGTATGCCTTGAAATACTTTAATCAATTTTCTACTTTTTAGATTGCTTTTCTAATCTCTCTTCTATATAATTACCGATAAGAAGTAAACTTATTTACTAAAACACAATAAATATATAGAGTATACTGATAAATCCAGAAATGCATATGTGAAACGTAAAACAGTAATGTGATAAACCATAAACACATAACAGAAGGATTTTAACATGGAAACCTTGTTAAGGGAAATAACCACTGGGACCAATACCCCAAATTTTAACTCTTCTGAAGTGAGCCCAGTTAAGAGCCAACCCTGTAAAAGGTTACAAACACACTGTTAGGCATGATCTTGTTAGAGGATTTTAGAAATAGTTTGTCAACTAGCATCTGGCATCTAATGCTACCATCCTTGATCAAACAATCACTTGGCCTGTCAATAGGTATCAGGCATATTCAATGCTACTTTTGTGATCAAAATTTTTGATACTCCTTGGGATGTATCTCAATTGTAAAAGAATTTTAAGTCCTACTCAATTAAGAGGATTATATGCTTCAATGGTTAAACTAAAACACTAATGATCTGTTCTTACATACAAGTCAATTGCAGATTTTAAAATCTATTGGAAGTCCATTACCTTACTGATCAATATAATCACTTTATACCTTTTCTCCATAATGTTCTTCTATGTGATGCTTGTCTCACTATTTTCCAGTGTCTACAAAATCTAGCTCTTCCTTTAGCTTGTTGATCAGGACTAAATGAAGACTTTCTTCTCCTTCAGATTTTCTTTAGCATCTTTCCTCTTCTTTTGTTCACCCCAAAATTTGTAATGAATAGAGTTTGTCTCTATATAGACATGATTTCCCCTTTTCTTGGATTTCTTTGATTCTTGGCATGTTCCTCAATTCTTTCCAATAGATTTAAAGAAAAACTCCTGATTTATCTCAAAGAGATCTTCTTCCCAACCGGACAAATCAGCTTTAAATCAATTACTTATCTCTGGCTTTATATGGATGATTAAAAAAATGATAAGTATCTATTAACTCTATCTTTAGCTTCTGGAAAACTAAGCAATTTATCATTTTCTAAACTCTGTATTCTGTCAGTCAACACTTCAATTAGTCATCAGTGACAATTGATTGTTCCGTCAGTTTGACTTTAGTTGTCATCAGGATCTCCATCCTTTGTTTTCTCCATCGGGAAACACTGAAAATTTTCTCATCGGTAATGTTGTGTATTATCTCATCAGGTAACACTGTGACTCTTCTCTTTTACTCTAACTATTGGTGTGCACTCCGTCAATGTATGCAGTCACTTAGTGAATACTTGACTCGTATTCATTACTGATAACATAGTCTTGATTCATCAGTTCTTTGAAGGATTTTAGCAGTATTTCCATGACCGTACAGATTATATAAAGTTGATATCAATCATAATACAATACATTAATTGACTTAATGCCTTGCATGATCAGAAACTTAATATCTTCAAACATTCAAACAGTTACATGTCATCACTTTAGGTTTTGGTATTCTAGAGGAAGTATGTACATGTAAAAAGGTGAGTTATTCTTTTCTCAGATCCTATAGTTGTGAAGCATTTGCACATATAGATTCTGAAAATAGAGCCAAGTTGAAGCTAAATCAAATAAATGTGTATTTTTTGGATATGTAATTGATGAGTTAGGCTATAGACTTTGGGATTTTGAGAATCAAAAAATTGTGAGAAGCATGGATGTCATATTCAATGAGAAAGTGTTACACAAAGATCAGTTCTGGCAACATGAAAAGATAGAAAATGATTATGTAGTGTTGGATGATGCTCCTAAAGATGATGTTCCAGTGGTTCCTCATGATCCACAAAAAAAAAAAACAAATACCACAAAATCCAGTGAATGTTAAATGATCTTCAAGGATAAGTAGACCTCTTGACAGATTCTTTTCTGAGTCATATCATGATCTTCTGCATTCTCATTTACTACAAGTAAAGGCTGTAGGAGTATAGGAGGTTGAAACCTAAAGGGAATCCAATAATTCACCTATTTTCGACTGAGCATTATAAACCATGGGGCTCGGCGAGTGGAAAGAGTTAAATTCTATGGAGAATGAGGTTCCCTAATTTTTAAGTCATGGGACATCCATATCCACCTCTGTCTGCAAGTTGCAATCATGGCCTCAATATCCTATGATGAATGATGTTCCCAATCTATGTATACCTACTCTCTGACTGGAAGGGCCTTGCGGGATCCACTAGTGGTTCATAGAAATTGAGATCCAATCAAGGAAAGTCCTCCTAGAACTCTAAACTTTAGGCCTCATCATGAGGGGTGTGTCTATCTCACTATTTCTATGTGGTAGAGCCTGATGCTCTCTGCTAATCTCATTCTGAATCTAAGACATCACTACCTTCAGTTGAACATCTCCCACATATAGAAGTGAATGACAGTCCCTATTGTCTGGCACAACAATATTATGTAAATACAATTCACATAATATTTTTTGATGGACATGGGAGCTAACTAGAGGGCATCATAAAATTTGTGAGGTGTAGAAATAGAAGGGTTCAATCCCTCTACAATCCTAGTCAATTGAAAGTTAAAAAACTATTCTTTAAGGAAAAAAGCATAAATTGGAGATGGTGGCCTACATGCCATTGCTGTAGGAATCAATTCAATGATCTGCTCAATTTTCCTCTCCAATACTGCAATCCAATTTGTTTTCTGTTCAAGTTGACAAGCCTGCTCCTCAATGCTTCTTTTCAATTTTTCTATTTCCAGTTTCCATTGTGCCTTTCCCCAAATAAAATTTTGGTATAAACTCAATCCTATTGCTAAAGGTGTTGATAAATCCAATGGTGGCATGGGTCCCTATCGAAGAATAAAAATCCACCTGGATCCAGGTTGAGGGATTCTTACTGCTTCCTCTTTAGTGGAAGTAGCCCCTTTTCCTTTGTCATGAGTTTCACTGAATCATCTGCTTTGCAAGATTCATCAATGCAAGCTTTTCCTCTCCATATGACAAGGTTTTTTATTGAATCATCCACCAAGGATGATTCAGCTACTATGGCTTCTTCAACAATGTCCTCATTTATTATAGTAAATTATTTAGGGGGTAGGTTTTCTGAATTGACATCAATATCTTGCCCAATAGAGTTATTGAAAAATCCCTCTCTTTCCTCAGAATCCTTATCACTGTCTAGGAGGATGTAATCAACTAGTGGGTCATCTTTAGCTTCATCATTTATAATGTGGGATATGGTGTTACTATCTATTATTTTTGGAGCCATTGCCTCTGAAGAGGACTTCTCTGTAGACTCAGAGGATTCAACATTTATAACTGAATCAGGGGTTTTGTCTACCTTACTAGTACTAGAAAAAATTCTAGCACTCTTCCTAATAAGGGTTTGAAAAGATCTCAGAGGATCTTTACGTTTCTTCCTACTAGAGGAAACCTCCTCCGTAATGGCTATAGGAGGTTCTTCTGGCATTACCTCCTTGGGAGAGGTAAAGGGTTCCTCAAATATATTACCAACATCTTCATTATTAGCTGGTTGTTGTTCTAGAGTCATATCCTCTGTCTCTATGGTTTTACCTTTATCCTTCATGACAACAGACCTAGTTTCCTTGGAAGGTGAAATATCAGGAGTGACATCGGCATCCCTAGTTTTTCCTTTCTTTTTATCAGTCATAGGAGTACTAATATTGTAGGCTCTTTTCCTAGATAGGGTAGGGTTAGAAGAAGATGCTTTAGAAATGAAATTTGTTTTTTGTATTACTTTACAAACCCTCGTTGCTATGTTAACCCTTCTACCTACACCCTGGCCTCTAGGGCCAACCACTCTAGGTGCTATTTCCTCCATGGCCAAGAATTCTTCCCAAGTCCCAATTGATTGTTTAATTAATTCCCTTTCTACAATGAATTTAATTAAATAATGATGGGAAATAGGTTGAGCTTTTCCTGACTGTACTAGAGATGCCAGCTTTTTCACAATATTAAATAGAAAACTAGGTAAGTTTACTGGCCTTTTTTCATGGCAAAGGGCACTCAGAATCTTGAAATGTAGTCCATGCAGGTACTTGTAATAGCCTTCACAAGTGAATTAGGATATTATGAATGTATTTGAATGCATAAACTCCACGGGTAATGATTTCCTTAATTTTCCTTGTTTCTTATCAACATCCAATCGTGGGTCACCATGTAGGGTAAATTGTGCCTTGGCTGAGTGTAAGTCAATATCCTTACTCCATTTTTCTCCTTCCTGTGGAAACTTTGAAACTTTGGCCACAATGTCCTCTGATAATTCTATACTCAAACCCTTAACCACTACAAACCCATTGTTCAGAGTATTTAGAAATTGGAAAGAAATTTCTTCATCAAAGCCATTAAGGTTTAAGCAATAATCCAGCCATCCCCTTCTCTGAAACATTTCACAGGTAGTCGGGTCCCCAAGTAGAACTTGATAATCTATAGGCTCATGCCTCTTAAGGTCTTTGCCCATTGTAAATGAAAAAAATGACTCAGCAGGAGCTCCATAGATGCTACAGAAAATTGGAAAATGCATGACTTCTTATAGACTCAAGGTGTTTTTACAAGAAAAATTGAAGTACAGAATAGCTTTTAATTCTAGGAAAATAAGCATTATTTCAAATATTCATAAATACATTTGCACGTGTTAAGGTCTGCCACCTGAACACGTCACAAAAATGCCATTATTAAGTGAACCCTAACTTTAAATTGCTTTCAAATCATGATGACTTAATCATGGAAGGACAAATAAGCTTCCACATGATGGCGATCATCGTGAAAAGACAAGAAATAAAGTTTACCTTTTTGCATGCTAAAATTGATTTGGAAATATTTTGAAACAAGAATTAAATAATCCCTCCCCCCAACTAAGTGTAAGGCATGGGTCCCACCAAGCCTTTTCGTGCAAGAGTAAAAAAAAGAAAAGAACATTTTTTCCAAAATAAAAAATGAATAAAATAATATACAAGAAAAAGTATGTGTTACTAACTTGAGAGGTGTTGCAGGAAGAGTGTTCTTCTATGCAACATGCACAGATGGAGTGATGCTATGTTAGAGACACATGGTAGAGAGAGGAGGTGAGGTGGATTTTATTGCAGAGAAAGAAATTCATGGGAGTGAAATGTTTATTATGGAATCTGTGATAAAAATCACAGTTTGGCAGAAATCTGGGTGGAAGACCCAGATAGTTTGGCTGTAGGAGTGAAGCTATCTATGCTCTGCTGGAACTTTTGTAGGAATTCTTGATGACTCATATTCTTGTGATATATCTTAAGATGATTCCTATTTACAAGAAGTTTGAATCGTACAGGATCAATGGTAGATAGTTGGACTGCACCATTGTCAAAAACTGAGACTATTTTATAAGGCCCTAACCAATGGGTCTAAAATTTTCCTAGAGTATGGTGATAGTGAGAGTCATAAAGAAAGGCCCAATCACCAATGGAAAACTTCTTATTCTTGATAAATCTTTCATGCCACTTCTTTCGCTGCTTCTGAATCAGTTCAGTGTTGTGATGTGCAGACTTCCTATACTCATCCAATCCATTAAGCTACAGGAGCCTGTCCTCTTGTGCCTTGGTAAGGTTGATATCTAACTCCAATGTTGTCATGAGAGTCTTATGGTGAAACTCAATAGGCATGGATGCATATTTTCCATAAACCAACCCAAAAGGAGTAAAACTAGTAGTGGTTTTCCAAGTTGTTCAATAAGCCCAAATGGCTTCAAGAAGGAGGGTAGCCCAATCCTTTTTGTGAACAACAACTATTTTGGTCAGAATGGCCTCAATTTCCTAATTTGTGATCTCATCCTACCAATTGGCCTGAGGATGGTATGGTGAATATTTACTATGCCTCACTATGTACCCATTAATCAATTCAACAATAAGATTAGAGGTAAACCGCACCCCTTGATCTGTTACTATTTCACGAGGCACACCAAACCTAGTAAAAATAAAATCATAAAGGAACTCTGCTACCTTATGATCCCTTGCATGCCTCATTTCTTTTGCTTCAACCCATTTTGTGGTGTAGTCAGTGCATACTAAGATATAAGACTTACCATGGGAAGATGGCTCAATGTGACCAACAAAGTTGATGCTCTATTTGTCAAATGGTGTTACCACCACCTAAGGCTGCAAGGGCATTTCATCAGACTTGGTTGGGAATCCCATCTAATAGCATCGGTCATAGTGCTTAGTATTCTTAGTTGCATCTTTATATAAGGTAGGGCAATAATAACTAGTTGTTAATACCTTATATGTTTTTCTTTTTCCTAAAAAATGGCCACCACATGGCTCATCATGACAAGCTTGAAGGATGTCATAGGTCTCATCTTAGCAAACACATTTATGGGTGACTTGATCAGGACTTTTGTAGAACATAAATCTAGAGATCTATGAAAAGTTGAAGCTTTTTTCAACCAGCAGTCGGCGTTCATGCGGTGAAAAATGAGGTGGTGTTCTTCCCGTAGCAAGGTAGTTGGCGATGTCAGCATACCGTGAATTGTAAGTTGCAATAGATAATAGGTGCTCATCTGGGAAGCTATCATGAATTATTGTAGGATCATCAGGAACTTATAATATAGAGAGAAAATCAGCCACCACATTAGCTTTTCCTGGTTTATCAACAATAGTTATATCGAACTCCTACATGAGGAGTAACCAGCGAGCTAACCTACCAGAGATGGCAGGTTTGTTCATCAAGTATTTGATTGCTGAGTGATCAGTATAAACAAATACTTCATAACTAATTATGTAATGTCTGAATTTATTTAGTGCATAGATTATAGCAAGAAGTTCCTTTTCAGTAACAGTATAATTTAGTTCAGCACCATGTAGATTTTTTCTTATTTAATAAATGATGTGCTCAACTATACCTTCTTTTTGTCCTAGCACTGCCCCAATAGCATGGTCAGATGCATCAATGTGGATATGAAAGGGAAAATTCCAGTCAGGTCCTCTAAGAATAGGGTTCTTTGTAAACACATCTTTCAACTGCTGAAATGATCATTCACAGTCAATTGTCCATTCAAATTATGCTTCTTTCTTCAACAGATTGTACAATGGGGTGACAAGTTTCTTGAAGTGCTTAATAAATCTCTTGTAGTAACTGACGTGACCAAGAAAACTCTAGATATCCTTCTACTTTGTTGGAGTGGGGAGTGTAATGATGATTGCAATCTTTGCATGATCAACCTGGATACCAAATGATGAGAGGTAATGTCCTAGGAAAACTCCCTCCTCCATCATCATATAACACTTCTCACTATTAAGTGAGAGGTTGTATTCCTGACATCTTTTAAGAACTTTTCCCAAATTAGCATGAGCCTCTTCAAGTGTAGTTCCATATGCAGTGAAATCATCCATGAATATTTCAACACAGTCAGTAGCAATGTCAGAGAAAATAATTATTACTGCCCTCCAAAAAGTAGCAGGTGCATTACATAATCCAAATGGCAATACAAAATAAGAAAATGTTCCCCATGGATAGGTGAACATTGTTTTATCCTGGTCTTCTGGTGATATCTGGATCTGGTTGTAGCCACTGAAACCATCTAGGAATGAAAAATGCTTCTTACCAGCAAGGTTGTCAAGTACTTGGTCAATAAAGGGTAATGGAAAGTGATCTTTCTTGGTGGCTTTATTAAGCTCTCTATAGTACAAACAAAATCACCATTTTCCACCTCTCTTTGGGACAATTACAAGAGGGGAGACCCACTAGCTATCATAAATAGGATATATAAATTCATCTTGGAGGAGCTTTTGCAATTTAGACTTTGCTATATCTATTAGTGCAGGGTTTATTCTTCTTTGAGCTTGCCTAATAGGTCTGGACTCAAGACTTATGTAGATCTTATGGGTACACAATTTTTGGTCAAGTCCCTTCATGTCAGTATAGTCCCATGAAAAAGCTTGTTGACTCTCTTTTAAAAGCTAGAGAAGGATAGACATCTGAGATTCAGTAAGATTCTTATTGACATTCAATTCCTTACCTAAGGAAATTTTTACTCTTTTGACTTTATCTAGCATAAGAAATTTTGCAAATGAAGGTGAATTTATCTCATGGGGTAACAAAGTATTGAGATAATCAGGTGCTATAGGAAAATTAAATGAGGATTGCTTGCACAATATGGTTTGTAGGGAATAGTCAAGGACATGACAAGAGGGTTCTTTAGAGCCATACTGGTTTGTAAGGATTTCTACTAGTATGTCATCTTCCTCTTGTGAGGCCATAAATGGATCTCTACAAATAACCATAAGTTGTTGTACTAAATTGGCTTCAAGGGGAGCATCTCCTAGATCCGGCTAGACAACTTGGTCAAGTTTATCTTGGGGTTTGGCTGGAGAACACAGAGTTAATTTCTTGGTATGAATGCCATCAGATATGGTCATTTTTCCTGAATGAAATGCAATGCAAGCATATGTTTTCTACAACCAAGGCCTCCCTAGGATTAATGGATACCCTCCTAGTGTGGCTTTGGGTGATAGGATAATGAAATCTAAGGGTTAATCCAGGGAATCAAGTGTGACAAAAAAATCCTCTACCATACTATCTGGCTTGACAGTGGAATTATCAGCTAACTGGAGAATGGTGGGTGTTTCCCTCAACCCAATGATACTAAGTCTTAACAACACATCCATACCCATTACATTAATAGAGGCCCCTAAATCAACCAAGACATTCTATATTTGTATACCATTAATGTGAATGGTGACCACTAGACTTCCTAGATCAGAGTATTTAGGCATCAAGGCTTTACTGAGCATAAGAATGGAAAGCTTCCCAAGAACATGGACAGTATCAAGATCTTTCTTTTTCCTACCAGGGTGCTTGATACAAGCTTCCTTGATTTCTTTATTATAAATGGGAATTTCTTTGAGGGCATCTAATAATTGTATTTGGATGGCCATTTGATTTAGTTGGTCAATCAGATCAGTTACAATAGGATTCTCTTTAGGGGGTACTGATTGTTGAGCTAATCTTTGCGAATAAAGTGGAATTTTCATAGCTAGAGTAGGTGTTGAAACAAGTGGGACTGCAATATTTTGATTTTTAGGAATTTCCTTGGTATCAGAAATATCAGTTATTATGGGTGCTCTAGGTGTAAGTAATGTGGGTCCTGATCATAGGTGGATATCATTCACTTGCAGTGAATAAGCCTGATGCTTTTTATTAGGATTTGGATTTGTTTGCATAGGCAATTGTGGCTTCTGAGGACTACAATTGGATATAGGAGGTGGAGGCATAATATATTTTTTTTGAGGTGGAGGCATGAAGGCTTACTGTTGATTAGGTTGATTGGGTCCCCACTAAGGTTGTTGTTTCCATTTACCATGTGGTTTCCATTGGTTATTCTATTGTGGCTACTGATATTGGTTAAATTATTGCTGGTATGGGTTAAATGGAGGCTTTTGTTAGAATTTTTGGTAATACTATGGCTGTTGATAGTTTTGGTTATACTGTGGCTATTGGTTAGACTAGTTATGATTCCAATTCTATCCTTGAGGGCTAGAATTCTGGGGTTTTTGATTTTTCTACTGATTACTATTATTATTATTATAACCAAAATTATTTAGGGGGTCTTCAAGCATACCTTTTCTTTGAGCCCATGGTCATCTTTGAGCCATGTAGAAAACCTCTCCATTCTCCTCATCTATCGCCTTGAACTCCGTGGGCATTGAGGTAGTGTCCATGGATGCAATGGTTTTGCACTTGCAGTTTCTTTTCTTCTCTATGCAGTGGGAGTAGAATTCATCTAGCATAGCTTTTGCATTCTCCTTCTTCCTCTAGGCTTGCATGTTGTCTAGCTAGGTGGCCACATCATTGATAATGTCTTATTTGAAGTCAGACAGGAGGTTGGACAACTCTATCTTAGATACTCCAAAACTATTTGTCTTATGAGGCAGATCCCTTAGTCCTTTTCCTTTTTTTACTATAGCTATTGAGTAATTCAGACATATGGTCTTGATATCTACCTAGTTCTTCTGAGTGTTGTCCCCACCAGCCATTAGGTCCAAGGCCTTTATGCTTCCATCATTGACATGTTTGAGGAACATGTGCTTTTTTGATTCCTCATTTAACTGGTGTTGAGTGTTGCACTATAGGTTAAACATAAACCTGGAAATATAGTCCTCCAAGGTTTCATCCTCTTTCTATGACATTTTGAAATGTCATCTCCCTTTAAATCTTGTCCCCTACAGTACTCTTTGTATTTGGAAAGAAACATGTTTCTCATGGCATTCCAATTTGCTACAGCATTAGCTCCAAGGCCCATGAACCACCTTAGAGAAGCCTTTTTAACAGTGGATGGGAACAATTTCATCTTATGGGCATCAGTTGTGTATTCATAGCTCCTACAAAGGATGTCAAACTCAAAGAGGAAGGTCTCTAGATCTTCAGTGACATGTCCATAGAATTTTGGAAGTGGAGCGGCTAGTATGTTCTTCAGATTCTAGTTACCTTGTTGAGGAGGAATTGGGAAGGGAAAGGTAGCCTGAGCCATCCTTGGAGGAGTTTCTGGTTATTGTGGCTGATAGATGATAAGATCTAATGGGTTGTCTTGATATTCAAGCTCATCAAAGAGGACATGCAAATGTAGTGATTCTTGGGAGGATGATGGTGATGAAAATTCTCCTTGGGCGTCAATAAATGGGTTTTCAAATGGGACTTCTTCTTCACTATCAACTCAGGGTTCCTCTTGTTGGTTGTATTTCATGTTTCGCCCTGTTCCTTGTCTTGTTCTCTGAGGATTCTGGGTTTCGTGTTAATTCCATGTCAAAATCCTAAAAAACCCTGTAAAATCCTAAACCCTAAGGCCTAATGTTGAACGATGTATCTAAAAACCCTTAGCCATGCCTTCTATTCCTTCATTACCTTTTTATTCACTTAAGGCATGTGCTATTTAAAAGATTAAGTTAGGTCGCTTGATTGCATGAATCAAATGGAATATGCTTAATAATCTCCCGACTTCGCTTTTTCCTTATGTCGCTTAGTCTCATGACAAAACTGAATATTCCATTTATCTTACGAGACTTGGCGATTTCTCCTCAGTCGGGTGATCGCATGATGTTAAGGCAAGTCAACAAAATGTCCTCCAACCTTGTGCCTTTCTTCATGTCGCATGATCGCTGGATTTGCCTGGTCAAACAGCTAAGGTTTCACTTTAGTCGCGTGGTCGGGTGATAAGAAAGCGGTTAAGAGAAAACTGTTACGACCATGCGACTAATGGTTATATGTTAGATGATTTCCCTCAGTCGGGATGTCGCCAAATCAGAAGGATTGCTCGGATTTTCAGAATGTACTAAATGGACAAAGTAAAAAGTGACATCTGTCAAAAGGTTAATGGATGTCGCTGTGTCACTTGATTTAATAAAGGGATCAAGCGATAAAGAGACTGAGTCGTATACCCTTTAGTCGCGTAGTCTCTTAATATTTTAAGAGTATGTCAGATTTTAAAGCGATTAAGAGACGGCCGTCCGATGAACAAATGCCAGGATCTGACGGTGGTCGCTAGGTCAGATGATAAAAGTGTCCCAGGTAGAAAGTACTCCCGACTATGTGATTAAGGATTGTCGCCGTGTCACTGGAAATAGAGGGGATACTTTTTCAGTAAAAAAAAACTAGGTTATATCTGTCACCTGACTCTGCGACTAAAGGATTGTCGTGAAGTCTTCAGAAGGGAAGGAAGCATCTGGCGACTTGGCAATTACTAAGAAATGGTAAAGTATAGCGGTTTGTCGCGAGGTCGAGAGAAAAATGATGAGTTAAGACTAACTCCCCGCGACTAAGATTTTCACACAGTCGCCTGATCGCTGGAAGAGCTGATGTTACC
>MU226798.1:117266-128245 GCA_018584345.1 Thuja plicata | reverse complement strand
TAACTCCTTGTCTCACTGGTTTTCTGTCATATTTAAGATTATTATTTGTATGGTTAAATCTTGTGTATGATTATGCTTGATCATTTACAAGGTATTTTATAAAGCAAGTTCAATAGAGATACATGACAAATCAGTGTCCACAATAACAAATACTGTGTTATCAGTCATTTTATAAGGCAAAACCTGCTTGAGTAGTTGTGGAACTCAAAAACGAAGAAGGATATTGTTTAGTCCTTAGCAATTAGGCTTTTCTTGCCTCTGAACTCTGAGTCAGAATCAAGGGGTAACAAGGTTCAAGTAAGCATATCAAGCAGTATAGTTCATGCAAGAAAAATCCCTAACACCTCTAGCTTAGGATTGAAAATATCAAATGGTTCAGCTTGGTATTGATGAGGAAGGAATCTCCCATGAGGATCTCTTCTTCTATCCATAAAATTATTGCTTGAAATTAAATCCTAGATTATGAAAACTGGAAACATGAACACCAAAGTAAGTTTGAACTAACACCATCCCCGACAATGGCACCAAAAATGATTGGCTAAACAATTGTCTTAGAAACACATAGCATAGGACTGCTATTTCAGGATTGGACATGACCCTAAATGGCTGCTAAGTAGATTATTTAGTCTCATTTAATTATTGAGCAGGGACGTAAACTTGGAATGGTATTTGCAAAGTATATGCTTCAAACCTTCTTGGTTCTCATGGCTAATCCTATGCAATTGAAATACATTAACCTTTAGGAATATATACTATCTCAAGTAAATGTGTTTATTCTAAGAAAATAGTAATCACAAATAGGAGTTACTCTACTCGCCTATGCTGTAAATACAGTCTACTAGTTCTGTTACCAGTGGCTACAAGAACAACAGAGTTATAATTACTTCTTAATGAACAAGGAAATAACTTCTAATCTAACAAAATGATTCACTCACCAAGTGGCCCCCCTTGGATGAGTGAATAGAAACTCAATCAAGATAAGAGACTAAAACTCAAATTATGCACTCTATTCATTCATGGATAAAATGTACTTGGAAAGTAAAATAGTTTTACAATATCAACTTTTATTTTAGAAAACATATCAACTAACTTGACTCTCTCAAGGGTTACAAAAGTCGGCTTATTTAAAGAGAAACTACTCTACTCCCTAAATCTAGGATCACTCCATTAATGAGGATCACTAATGGATACGTAATTCTCATAATAGAAAATATTGAACAGTAAGAGTAAATCTTCAAGTTCTTCCCAGAATATAGCATGCGGTGGTTCTAGATTTGCATGATGTGTTTACTTAGGAACTAGATTGACTTGTTCCTCCATGAAATTATTTCGGCATGTCCTTCTTCAATCACTTAATTATTTGACATGATGGCACTTTTGTAGCAACGGCTTTCATTGACTCCTTCAACACAATGCTACTATTCTTGAATGTGCTATGACTTGATTCCTACAAAATGGTTAGCATACACAACTTTTGATATATATATATATTATCATTTAATACTAGGAAAGAAGTGTTAGTTTCCATTTGATACTCTTGCATGACATTCGGCTATAGGAAGGAGACTACCCATAAACATAGCATAGGAAATAGGATTATTCATTGGCATGCAACTACTTATATCCTGCAACTTCTACCCATCAATTCCAAGAAAATATACCATGTTCTTACCATCCATTTACCTACTTATGTCTTTACATATATAAAATATACATATAAAACCATAAGTTTAAAGTCTCTGTTTCATAAGAAAACTACTGAAAAAGAAAGTAAGAAACATGGAAAAGATGGCCTTTTAAGAGGCTCATCAATTTTCATCAACCAGTTATAAGCTAGATATAAGCTAGAGTTTTAAAGCTAGTTTTAATCGAGTTTTCAAGGAGAAATCTGCGGGATAAAACTAAAGCATGTTTTAAAGAAAGAATGGCTAGATTTGTGGATCAAATCAAGAACAAGAAAGAAAAGGACCTAGAAATGGTGAAATCATGTCTATAAAAGAGACAAGCTAATTCATAAGAAATGTGGGAAGAATAGAAGAGGATGATGAAGATAATACTGGTGAAGAAAAAAGTCTTCATACAATCCTAATCAAAAAAGCTGAAGAACAGAGCTAAAGATTTCTGTGGACACTGAGCAACAGAGAAGCAATAGCATCACCAAAAAGAAAGAAGTTGTGAAAAGGAACATAAGAGAAAGATTGATCCAAAAGGTATTATGAGCTTAAAATAGATCAAAACATCTGCAAATTTTAGTTGTAATTATGAATAGATCATATAATATTTCATTTTAACCATTGGATCAGAAAGTCTCTTAACCAAGTAGGATTTAACTATCCTTTATATATTGAGATACATCCCAAGGAGTATCAAAAAGTTTCTTATGAAGATAGCATAGTGAAATGCCATATATAAAGTCATAAACTATTACATTTAAATCCTCTAACAAGGTTGCACTTAATAGTGTGTTTGTAACCTTTAACAGGGTTGGCTCTTCACCGAGCTCACTTCAGAAGAGTGAGAATTTTGGGTTACCGTTCCCAAGTGGTTTTTCCCTTAACATGGTTTCCACATTAAAAATCCATGTGTCAAATGTGTATATGGTTCATTGCTTTAATTTTTTTCTTTACACATTACTAAAATAGGATTGATCGGTAAACACTAAATTATTTACATTATTTTGGTAAAGGCTAAGACTGCTATTCGGTAAAGCTTAGGAATAAGGATTAATAGTGAACTTCGAGTAGTAGTTATTTGATAATATTGTTTAAAGACATTCATCTTGTAGGAATAAAAATAACTATAGGTTTATATATGTGGTACAAAGTTTTGGATTGAATTATTGGATTAATTTTTGAGGCCATTGATTCACCCCTCCCCCCTCAGTTATTCTAATAATTGGTATCAGAGCCTGTGTGCTTAGAAGGGGAGTTTAAAGACTCAAGCAAAAGATCACAAGATGAGAAAATAGTATGTGCCTAAGTTGAACAAAGACAAATTTGCATCATGGAAAAGTAGGATAAGACTCTATCTATTACGTATTGGAAATGATGTTACTCAATACTTGGATACTGAATACGTGTTGCCTATAGGACCTCACACACTTGATCAATTGAGAGAAAATCATGAACACAATTCTCTGATGATAGAACTTGGTTCCTCACTCTCTGATGCTGACTTTGAAGATGTCAACACATGCACCACTACAAAGAAAATGTGGGACAAATTGAAGCTAGTACATGGAGGAGATGCAAATGTGCTATGAGATAATGCAAAAATCCTAAGAGGAAGGTTTGATGACCTAGGAATGAAAGAAGGAGAAAACATCACTTAGTACAGTGGCAGAATCAAAGAGGTTGTAAATATCATCCGAGGAGTAGGAGGTGTACCCAAAGAAGAAACAATGGTAAGTAAAATCCTAAGAACCTTACTGCATGTTTATGTTATTAGAGTATCTGCTATACAAGAAATGAGAGTAGTAGCAAACGACAATTTCACTCTAGATAGTTTGGTTGGTAGAATTATTTCATTTGAGATGAATAACTTTGACAATGGTGTCTTACCATCTATTGAGTCTGCATTCAAATCTTCTTTGAAAATAAGTAATTCAATTCATGAATACACTATGAGAAATGATAGTGAAAATGATAGTGATGACCAAGAACTTGATGAGATTGAAGCACTAATGGCTAGAAGATTGTAGAGAGGTAAAGGTAGATACAAAGGTAAACAACCACTTGTATGTTTTAATTGTAAAGAGATTGGACACTTTGCTTCTAGATGTCCTAACAAAAGAAAAGAAGATTGAAATAGTGACAGATCATATGAAAATAAGTTTGACATAGGTGATGATAGAGATCACCGAAGCAACCGACAATCTGACAGAAGAGACAATTAAGACTACAAGGACAAAGGGAAGAAAGCTTTATACCTGGCTAAGAACAAACGTGACAATACTGACACCAAATCTGATGAAGATATTGAGGTGGTATTTGTTGCTATGAAGGATGATTTAGATGAAGAAGAAAGGTATGTAGAAACTGCACTCATATCTAAGGTTAGTAAAAATGATGTCTGGACTATTTATAGTGTCCGTACTCACCACATGGTTGGAGATAAAGAAAATTTTGAAACTTTTTACTATTATAATGGTGGAACAGTAAGAATGGGAAATGACTCACCTTGTTTGGTTGAAGGTAAAGGAACCATAATGTTGAATAATTTGATCAAATGTGAAAATGCATACTGGGTAAAAGTAATTAACTATAATCTATTGAGTGTTTCAGTGCTGAATAACATAGGTCACCGAGTTGTATTTGAGAAAAAAAGGAAAAGATCTTCAATGAATCATGAAGGTTGATCAGAATTGGTGAATAGACAAAAGGTAACCTATTCTATCTTGATGATATTAACACCACTTGTTTAATGGCTAGAAATGAAGACATATGGTTGTGGCATAAAAGGTTATGTCATGTGAATTTTGAAAACATGGTTAGGATAAGCAATAAAATGAAAGTTAGAGGCTTATCGAGCATGTCAAATCCCGACCATGTCATGTGTAAGAATTGTCAAAAGGGTAAAATGACAAACTCTAGTTTCAAGATAAAAACCTACACATCTAATGTCATTCTAGAATTAGTCCATAATGACCTATGTGGACCCATGAGAACAAAGATCTACTATAGAGAAACCTTTGCACCCATTTCTAGACTAGAAGGAATCAGAATTCTACTTTCTTATGTTGCATACAAAGGATTCAAGGTATACCAAATGGATGTCAAATCTGCATTCCTTAATGGAATACTAGAGGAAGAGCTAGACATTGAACAACCAGAAGGGTTTGTTGATCCTAACAAGAGAAACATGGTTTATAGACTACACAAAGCCTTGTATGGATTGAAACAAGCACAAAGAGCATGGTATGAAAGACTTCACTCCTATCTCATAAGTATTGGATTTGTAAGAACTACTGAAAATAGTAATCTATATTTAAGAGATAAACCGATGCTGATTGGGATGGAAACCTAGATGACTGAAAGAGCACAGCAGGAGGAGCATTCTTTATGGGTGACAGACTTGTCACATGGATCAGTAAGAAGAAAGGATGTATCTCACAATCTACTGTAGAAGTAGAATATGTGGTTGCTACTACAAATTTCTCTAACATTGCATGGATCAAGTAATTACTAGAAGGTATGAATATGAAAATTCTTGAACCAGTGATTATCTATTGTGATAATACAATTGCAATAAACATTTCCAAGAACCCTGTCATGCATGCTAAGACAAAGCATATTGCTATCAAGTATCATTACTTAAGATAAAAACTACAAGAGAAAGAGGTGATACTACAATATGTTAAATCTAAGGAATAATTAGCAGACATATTCACCAATCCATTCCCTAAAGATTCATTTGAGTACCTGAGAAAGAGACTAGGTGTCTGACCCTTGTCTATTGGTCACTAAGATGACTAGGAGGTTGCATTAGCCTACACACAATCAAAAGATCATTCATGTTGATGCAAGCTAAGAGATGGACTACAAAGATATATCTGTATACAACAAGGTACTTATTTGCACCGAACACCAGAGATATTAATTGGCTAACACAGAGTTATATTGCTGATATAGAGGAATTCAAGGAATATATTTAAAAAAGGGGGAAAAGAGTTTGGCATTGCTGTCAAAGGGAGAGAGTATATCCATATGAAATATCTATTCTGATCATCCAAAGGGAGATATGACTTAAGGGAGACATGAGAAATATATATATTATTATTGAGAAATATATATTGATGTCAAACGAAAAAGATATATCCATCAAAGAGAGGAATAGTCAAAGGGAGAGAAAAAAATCAGAGAAAGATTAAAAAAAACATTCATCTAAGGGAGAAAAGATTCTAAAAAAAAGGGAGAGACAGTATCAGAAGTTGCTATATCTATCCAGTGAAGGGAATAAAGAATGAAGATAGTACTTTGCAAGAATCAAATCTAAGCTAGAAGAGCTAACCAAGATTTAGACATTTGTATTGGTTATAGAACAATAAGTTTGGTAGAGAGTGATGAATTACAACTGATATATTTCATAATGTATTAGTAGTATGTAGTGTGTTGCTGTCAATGCCTAAGGGAGAGATTGATGAACTATAACTGATTGAATGTTTCAAGTTGATGATCATTGAGATGCAGAAAGTTAATGAAAGACATTAAATCAATTAATGTATTGTATTTTCATTGATGTCAACTTGATATAATCTGATTGGTCATATTCATATTATCAAAGAATTCAAAGAACCAAAGAAATAAAGGTTATGTTATCAATAATGCATAAAAGTTTAGTATAAACTAAGTGACAACAAACACCAATGAAGAATGCACACTGATAGATAGAGAATCCTGAGAGAAGATTCATAGTGATACCCAAGAAAGATACCTGAGAAAACATTACCAAGAAGAACCAAAGTGATACCCGAGCAGAACTAAAATTCATAGTATTTCCTGACGGATAGACAACCCCAACAGACAGACAAACCTAACAAACAAACAACCTCGACAGACAGAGATGACCGAGGACAACTAAATTCTAGACTGAGAAAACAAGGAGTTAAACACCGATCAAAACTAAAGTTTAGAAATGATAAAAGACTTAGCTAGAAGGAGCTAAAACATGGAGTTAATTGATTGATTACATTGTTTTCATTGACCAGTTATAAGCTAGATTTTTAAATCTAGTTTTAATCTAGTTGTCAAGGAGAAATCTGTGGGATAAAACTAAAGCATGTTTTAAATCAAGAATGGAGAGATTTGCGGATCACATCAAGAACAAGAAAGAAAAGGACACAAAAATGGTGAAATCATGTATTTAAAAGAGACAAGCTAATTCATAAAAAATGGGGGAAGAATAGAAGAGGATGTTGAAGAGAATATTGGTGAAGAAAAAATTCTTCATACAGTCATGATCAAACAAGCTGAAGAACATAGCTAAATATTTGTGCAGACACCGAGCAATAGAGACGCAACAACATCACCGAGAAGAAAGTGGAGCAAAGGAACAAAAGAGAAACATTGATCAGAAAGGTATTATGAGCTTACAATAGATCAGAACATCTAAAAAGTTTAGTTGTATTTATGAACAGATCATATATTGTTTCAGTTTAACAATTGGATCAGAAAGTCTCTTAATCGAGTAGGATTTAACTATCCCTTATATATTGAGATACATCCCAAGGAGTATCAAAAAAAATTTCATGAAGATAGCATAGTGAAGTTCCATATATCAAGTGATAAACTATTACATTTAAATCCTCCAAAAAGGTCACAATTAACAGTGTGTTTGTAACATTTAACAGGGTTGGCTCTTCACCGATCTCACTTCAAAAGAGTAAAAAAATTTAGTTACCGGTCCCAAGTGGTTTTTCCCTTAACAGGGTTTCCACTTTAAAAATACATGTGTCAAATGTGTATATGGTTCATTGCTTTAATGTTTTTCTTTACACATTACTAAAACAAGATTGATCGGTATACACTAAGTTTTGTGTATTTACTGTATTTTGGTAAAGGCTAAGACTGTTATTTGGTAAATCTTAAAAATAAGGCTTAACAGTGAACTCCGAGCAATAGTATTCGATAAGATTATTTAAAGGAATTCTTATTGTAGGACTGAAGATAACTAGAGGTTTATATATGTGGTATAAAGTTTTGGATTGAATTATTGGATTATTTTTTTAGGCCACTCATTCTACCCCCCNTCCCCCCCCCCCCCCCCCCCTCTCAGTTATTCTAACAATTATACTCTCTATTTGGTGGCTGTAGCCCAAGATTGGGTGAGCCATGTTAATTTTTTGTCTTCTTGTTATACTTATGTGTGTTTTATTCCTTTGCATTATTGGTTATATTTGCATGTAACTACTATATTTTTGTCATCTAATACAAACATTATCTTTACAACAATAATTGGCTACCATAAACCAATATAAATCTATTTTTCCCACATATTTTGCCTCTAGCTCACTTCCCATGTATATCCTTTATACACCTCTTCCAAAAAATGAGGTTATCCCTTTGGAGAATTATGATTTGCAAGGTCACCCCCACACTCATGTGAAAACATTTCAAACTTTGTGTACCATATTTCATTTGAACCCAAGACTTCTTGTAAAACATTTGCCTAATTCCTTGAAAGATAAAGCTTTGGAATGGTTTTTCTCTTTGTCTAATTATTTAATTAATTATTGTCAACAATTGCCTGATCCATTCTTTTACTATTTTCAAAATAATATTGGTCCATAAGTTACTTTGACTAATTTGGCTCATTGTAAACAAGGTGTTAAAGAAAAATCAATTGATTTCATTGTCAGATACTAACACTTGTATGCATAGATTGCTTAACTATTTTTGAAGACGATGTTCAAAATATTTTCATTATAAAAAATGTTAAAATTTTAGGTAATAAACCTTGAACTTTATCAAGATCCCTACAAAAAATTCTTTTAATCGTATGGATTCTCAAGTGGCAACCACCACAACCCTTGTTGTAGCTCACTTTGTTTGTCTAAATTTAAAACCTTATTGATTCCAGTGCTATAGTGGTGGATGATGTGAATGATAAAGGATATAAATATGTGACACATCCTAATCAAAATTTACAATTTTTTTACCAATCCTTTTCCTTCACATTCTATCTAATGAAGCCAATAATGTTGTGAACTTGATTGAGAAACCGAAGACTAAGTATTAACCCTGCATTACTTTTGAATCAAGGGATATCTTTAAGACACGTTATGGACAATTATACATCACTTAGAGTTTAAATATAATCTCTCTCATGGAGTGCTCATTGATCCAATATTTATGGTGAATGTTATTATGAAGAACATCTCTATATACAATAATTTCATTAATATACATATGATAAATTTGATGTTGTGATTAAGGTGCATGATGGTTTCATTTGTTCCACTATAGGCTCCATCACTCTTCCTATCAAAGTTGGTACTAAGTCCTTAGATTTTACATTCATCATTATAGCTATCTATAACCAATTTTGTGTGAAGATAGGACATCCTTGGATCAATTACATAAAATATATCCCTCATACCATCCATAAACATATAAATTATTCCCACAATGGGGAAGTCAAAATAATCAATCATAGTCTTTATCATCCCTCAAATATTTAGTGAAACTTTACCCTTGATTACTTTTGGCCTAAAAAACCTCAATCTTTGAAACCTTGTAAGATATCCTCTTCCTATCCTATCAAAAGTATAAAAATAATAGAATTTTTGAGTCTTCTTTAGGTATTCCTTTGGGATGTGATTTTACTTCTTCTTCATCTATGGATATTGATATAACTACTCTAGCTCCACATTCTGGACTAAGAATTCTTCTCACTCCTTCTATTCCTCCTATATATGTTGTGGTTTGGCCTCCCAAATCCTATTTAGGAAAAAGAGATAGATTCCCAACATATTCTATCTCTTAATTTTGTGTGATTTATTTTTTTCATCCTTCTACTCCTAGAGAAAAATTTAAAAAAATGAAACATTGTTGAGAGATCCCAAACCTTCATCCACACAAGTTTCGAGTCATAACATACAAACTTGTAGTGGGGATGAATACAAAAGAAGATGTTGTGCCAATGATTGTGAGATTATTTCCCAAAATTATTCCACTCCTAATAAATAAAATTTTTATTTTGTCTCATTTTCCCAACCTTCACCTAATCCCATAGAGGAGATTTATCTTGATCCACCTAGTCAAAGATTGATGATATCTACTCATGATGACTCTTCTTATCCATCTCCTCTACACATGATATTTTATATTATTATTAATTTGTATCATGATGTTGATAATAATTTTGAGAGTAATAATTATTTTGATGATATGCATGAGGTTATTGAGATTAATCATGAATTATCTTCAATATTTTTAAAACCCTTTAATCTAGCTCCTACTGACATGCATAATGATTCATCATTAGAACATGGTCCTTTATTTTCTCTAGTGATAGATCCATATATCATGATTTTTTAGTCTCCATTAGCATATTTCCCACCATCTCTAAATAATTTTAAATAATACTGTGAGGTGGATGATTCACTAGACTAGCTCACTTATGCAGTAGATTCTTGTGTGTTTTATTCCACATAATGTGATGCTTGGTGTATCTTTTTTTTTTTAATCTATCCTTGGATGACCCTCGCTGATCCTTTGGTATAAGACAATGAAAGGACCAACCCTATTTCAACATTTCTCTATATGTATCATCATTCTTCTCTATGTTTTATACATAGGTTTTGTAGTAAATGTGACATGATTGTAAATGTGCCTTTGTGTTGTTTACTTGGGGATGATGCAAAACATTGAGATATTTTTGTCCTATTCCATGTTGATCCAAAAAGTCTTTTTGTTCATCTTATGATATTTTCTTCCATTGTTCTTGTATTTCCACTTGATAAATGAGGTCAATCCAAGCCAATCATATCTTATATACATGATTTATATAATGCACATACTGACCCCAAATAGTGGATCCCTTATGTTCTCTTTCATGTATTGTGACCATCTCCTTTGATTGCCTATGTTTGTGGGTATCTCATTATTGCAATATGCTTATAGTTTGAATATATCTATGCCACCTTAAATAAATTTCTCCTTGTAAAGCATAGATATAAACTTTAACATGAGGGCATACACTTTGTTCTATGTTTCATTTTGTGTACAAACCACGAGTTTTGGCTTGTACTGTAGACACCTAAAATTGACCAGGTGTCTCTTAATCATCCAAATTTGCAAATCTCAGCCAATTGCCCTAAATCTCATCAAAATGCATCAAAATGGATCAAAATAAATCAAATGGACATTTATCAAGGAAATTGGACAAAATCAATTAAAATCAAAGGATTAAATAATCATGAAATCAAATAATCAAATTCAAGCCTAAAAGGGATCAATCAAATTATATAATTGATTTTA
>MU226798.1:100780-117216 GCA_018584345.1 Thuja plicata | reverse complement strand
ATAATTTAATTAAATGATTGAATTAAATAAATCCTAATTTCTTTCAACTCAATTTGATCAACCAATGAGAATTGAGGATTTTGTCTTCTTGTCCCACCCTTTGAGGACAACCATTTAAATGGTCCCCTCATTTGAAACTATTTGTGGGATCAAAATCAACCAAGCATTAACCCATGGTCAATTCACTCTACCCCTTACCCTTGGGAATTTTCTATAAATACAAGCCATTTTGTATGCATTTCATATCCTAGAAAATTTGAATGCATAGCATCCTTATTATAGGCAATTTGTGAGCAATTGAGAGCATAATGAGCATTTGCATAGAATTTTGATCATTTATACAAGCAAATTGTTGATTTAAGAGTAATATCATGATCATTTGAGTTAGAATTTCATATCATTTGAGAGAATTGAGCTAGATTTAAGTATTTTGTATCAATTTCTCATTCTAGGATTGTCCTTGAGAGAGATTAAGGCTGAGAGCTCTCTCAAAAAAGCTTAGATAGAGAACCATGAGATGTCATGGATTTAATTGCAATTCTTAGGCTAAATTGTCATTTTATTTCCATAGAAGTGTAGTGTTGAATCCTAATTTCATGAAGGTGTAATTTCTCACACACAAATGGTGCCCACTGTGGGGCTTTAGGCCTCATTTTACTTGTTTTTATCATATTTTTGTGTGTTTTGCTACACTTTGCTATCATTTTTTAGAAAACAAGAGAAAATCCGCCTACAGAGATTTTGAAGCCACCTGTTAGTAGTGAAAGACTGCTTGTGATCATTTTTGAGCCGCATTCCAGCATACTTTGACTGCAATTTGCACATTTTGTGCTGCTTGCTTCCGTAAAGGGCTGCCTACTAGCAGCAAAAGACCACTTGTGATCATTCCAGAGCTGTGTAGTAGCATTATTTGACCACAATTTGCACATTCTATGCCACCTGTGGTTTATCTTTAGCCTCCTGTGGATTTTCCAGAGCCACATTTTAGCTTTTAATTACTGCTTTTAAAGTTTTAAGTTCCTCTTTCTAGCATTTAAAATCCCCATATTAACTGTTAAATACCGCATAGAAATTTTTGTTGTTTATCAAGTTTTAAATGAATTGTTTATCTTTCTAACTCTTTGTATTTTTTATCTCTACAGATGAAATATCATCCAAAGGTACAGAAACCAGAGAAGAGAGTGACAAGACCTAGCAAAGACGTAAGAGCATAAACAAAACTCTCTAAGGAAATTAATGCCTCAAATATTTTAGAAAGTTTAAAGGAGGAAGAGAGTTTATATGATCATTACATAAAAGTTTTCTTTGCTTACAAGAAGAAATTCCCTACTCTTTGAGTGATTTTCATTTCTAGTTCTTTAAGCTTGCTTGTTTGCAAATTTGATTAAAAGAGCTTAGGAGTAATTTGTTTTGGATTTGCAAGTTTTTCTTCACTTTTACTTTGTTGTGTTAACTAACTTGTTGGAGGAGCCAGAGTGGGAATGATCGCCACTAGGTGAGTTGAAAATAAGCAAAATACATCAAAAATGCACCTAGCCTTTGCTAGCTTCAAAAATAAGGTATTTTTCTAATCAAGCTTGCATTGCTTAAATTGTGGCAAAGATCTTTGAATCTAGCATAATTTGGAAAACCCCTATTATTGTCTAAATTGAATAAGCATTAGGCATATGCTCTTCACTTTTCAAAGTGAATCAAAAAGCCAAACGTGCAAATTCAATTTTGTAGAAAGAAAGGGATAAGGAATTGAACTGCACACTTCATTTTTAAGAACTTCCTTGTCAAGGGGTTGAAAAATAAAAAATATTGCTTGCAGTGTTTGGAATGAAGGAAGACAATAGGGATATGCTCTTCACTCTTTGAGTGAATCAAATTCCCAAACTTGTTGGACTAAGTTCAATTTTTTCTTTCCATGTATGCTAGATTAAAATAAAGCTTTAGAGGGCCTGCCTTCTGATAATTCCTTTATGAAGGCGGTGAGAGGGAACAACCCAAAGTGGGAGACAATCACTTTTGCCATGATATCATCCAACCCACTATAAAAAAATGCACTTTACCTTAATCAAAAAGTGACTAATTCTTGTGCAAGTCATCCTCACTTCCTTGAGTAGTCCTTTGGGATTGCGCAAAATTGTACTTTCATGAGTGTGGGAAGCCTGCAAGGGAGTAAAGGAACTTGACAAGAGTTAGAATAGAGGTGTGATTAAAACCTTGTTAATTAGTAAGCCTACCTTTTTAGAGCCATTGTTAAATGTCATATTTGTTTGACTCTTAGGTAGATTTCTTGGAAGAATTTCTTGTGTTATACCTGTGAATAAAACATCCAAGAACATACACTTTTAGTGTTGTTTTAGGGATATAGTGCAAATTTGATGTGTGTTTTGAGTTTGTACTTTATTTTCACGCAAGAATCTTCTATAACAAGTCTGATTAGAATTATTAAACTTTTAAAAATCCAAAAATTTGAAAATTTCAACCTTGATCAGCAAAGCGCCGCCTATAAACATTTATGGGCCACATATAAACAATTTTGGACCGCCTGTACTTTTGAAACACCGCCTGTAAATATTCATAAGCCGCGTAAGCCACTAGAAAGTGTCATGTGTAAACATTCAAAAACTTCCTATCAATAGGCAAATGCCACCTGTGAACTGCAGAGTGTTGCATACAACAATTCCAGTAACCATGTACAAAAATTTGAAAGCTGCCTACACATAGGCAAGAGCTGCCCAGAAACAAAGAAGGGAAAACAAGGGGCATTTCCCAAGGGTTTGGAAAGATTTTGAAATAATATTCGGATACCCTTTTCAGAGATATTTCTATCCAGTGCAACAAATAGATCATATTCCTTCAAACATTTATAATGATGAATCTATTTGAGAAATGGATCAATCCTATGGTGGACAATAATTATCAAAATCTCCATGGGACTCCATACGATGAAGTAACTGAAGATGAAATATTGGAGGCATCCCAAGATCCTAGGTTTTTGGAAACAATGCACATAATTTCGAAGAGGGATAAAGAAGCATATTTTTCTCAATTAGGAGCTACCCTTCCTCATAATGATGACATATCAACCTTAAAGAAGGATGAAAAAAAAGAAAAAGGATACATCATATAAAAAGGCATCATTAAGATCCATCTGTCCTTTTCTTTATGAACATGAGTCATCCATATCTTCATCTTCTTCAAACAAAGAGGCATTTAAGTGCAAAAAATCCATCTTGGATCAAAAAAAATGTCATGACCATCCTATCTTTGATCAAAATAATGAAGAGAAAGGTACCACTCTCAAGCAAGATCTAATGCACACACCCCTATCTAGAAAGGTTTCTCCCATGGCCTTTACTCCTTTCATCCTTCGTCCATCTCACAAAGCTTCACAACTATCCAAAATTCCTCCATCAAAGAGTGAACCTAATGATGATACTTTCCACGTTGACTATATCTACCCTCAAGGGCTACCTCTAAAAGAAACCCAAGCTAATTTACATCTTGCTGAAAATTATTTCCATGCTTCAAAGATCTTGGACCCCAAAGCTTCATGTGCTTCAATTCCTATTCAAAAGGATTCTCCATCAATCTTCCAAACATTCCCCACGTATATCCAAACATCTACCTTGTCCTTAGAAGTGGCCCCATGTCAAGAGGATAATCCAAAGAGCAAAGAAAAAAGTATCAATAAAGATCAAGATCAAGGTTTTATCCAATCCCCTCCCATATTTGATGAAGGTCCCATATCCATAGAAGCTTGTGATGATCCCCTTGCACCCTTTTGTGTCTTCCAAGCTGATATCCTTCCATTTCATGAACAAAGTGTCCTTCCAAGCTCTATGCCTCTTCCAATTCCCAAGCAAGATCAAGATATCATTTCCACCATTTCCAATGAACATATTGAAAATATAGAGCAAATAAACCTCTCTACATCATCCAAATATCCTTGTCAAGATCGAAATACCCCATCAAATCCTTGTCATACTCCTCCATATTCACCTCAAGGAACCACCATTCTTCCAAATCCCTTGCATGAGAATAAATCCCTTCAACCTTCAGTTGATCCTATAAAAGTTGCTCCTCTGAAAGCTACTCATGAGCCTATTGGTATAAAGATAAATCTTAAAGATGAGAGACTTGGAAATATAACTCACTCCAAAGATATTGATATCCCTTTCACACCTTATCTTCCACCATTCAAATGCAACCATATACCTTCACCATCCTCCAAATCCATTTTGGCTTCCTATATCCCAAAGCTAAATTCTACATCCCTTCCATCAATATTAGGTCCCTATATTCCTCCATCAACCATGCCTACCATTCCTAACTCTTCATTCACTTACCCTACCATGTATAAAGATCAATGAAGGGACACATACTTCAAGAATGTTCAAACACCAATCCATATGAACCCTCCATATTATTCCCATTCACCCACAATTCTCAAGTCTTTTGGAAGCAATTTGGATGTGCAACATAAAAATTATAAATCCAAGAGTCCACACGTGTATAAAAATCACCATGTCCACTCTAATTGACATGTGAATGAAAAGAAAAAAAGAATATCCAAAAGGCCGCAAAGGTCTACAAAGAAAAAATAAATATCTAAGAGACTGCAAAGGTCCACCAAGCAAAAAGAAAAATCAAAGAAAATGTGGGTTCCTAAATCCCTTATTAAATAAATGCATTCAAAATCATCGCAAAATAAAGAAAAATCAAAGACTATGTGGATTCCCAAGTCACTTTTGAAAGACTTTCACACAAAAGAAAAATCAAAGTTGACATTCAA
Source organism: Thuja plicata (assembly GCA_018584345.1). Classification (NCBI taxonomy): domain Eukaryota; kingdom Viridiplantae; phylum Streptophyta; class Pinopsida; order Cupressales; family Cupressaceae; genus Thuja; species Thuja plicata. The sequence continues at coordinate 112,430 of MU226798.1, read as the reverse complement.
GCTTCCAAAGGCTTCCACTCCATCTCCTTCCAAACATTTTCCACTTTCCAAGTCTATTTTGGGTTCCTATATCCCAAAATCCACTATCTTAGCTACATCCTCACCTCCTTCATCCATTTTTCCTCCATCATTCCACCACCCTTCAAAGTGTGTGTCAAAGTTGATCTTGCCAACATTTCCATCAACTACATATCTTCTTCTTATCCTCACATTCATTATCTAACACATACTTTCCATCTTTCCATCCCTTGTATCCAATCTATGGCATAAAACCTTCACCGCCATATACCCTTATCCTCCATATGTGTCCTTTGTCATCACCTTATCAACATATTTGAGAAACCTAGCCATATTCATGGTTTATTATAGCATATCTTTTAGAAGAGCATTGTCCGAAGATCCAAATGATGACAAAATATTGAAAACCACAAAAGAAAAAAAATGAAAAAAAAAATTGAAAAAAGAGAAAAGTGCCTTGGTGAAAACCTGGTAAAATGAGCACCTTGGTAGAAAAAGAAAAGAGAAATCAATTCGTCATATGGTGGAAACCACTTTTTGTGGCACCTTGGACAAGTACCATGATGAAAACCTAGAAAACAGGCATCATACGTAATTCCTTCCTCTTGCACTCTACACTTGGGGGAAAGTTTCATCCATGTTATCCTTCATCTTCCATATTTTATCATTCATCTCACTTGCATCCATATTCCCTCTTTTACCTTTGGTCTTGACAAGGTTGAACATATCCATGAGCATCAAGTATCTTGACATTGTTATCCTTTCCATCAGCTAATTTACTTGTTGGATCCATGCTACCCTATCATGATCTTTCTTCTCCCCAATCCACCTTCATTATTCATATGCAGTCTTTCCATAATACCAAATCATCCCCTCATATCCTCCATCATCCCTTTATCCTGATCGTTCTATTCTATCAACATCTTACCCAAATTGATCCATTGGTCTTGATCAAAATGAAGGACATAAAGTACAAAATTTGTTATCAAAAACCCCTTGACATGTCCACTCTTTTTGGACTACCCACTTTCATGACATTAGGTCATTATCTATATGCTATTTAGAACTACATCATTGTCTTTCATTGCTTATCCAAAAATATGTTTTGCATTTCTATATCCCTTTTCTTTAGCTTGGGTAATCTTGAGGAGATGGTCCTATGGGTCACATTCACATGCTTCATCCATCATGGCCTTTCCATCTCTAATCCATCAACTTGTAAATCCATCCTTCATGTCCTATACCTTGCTAGACATTGGGGGAAAACCAATGTGATCTTTTTTGAGAGATGGTAAAATCTAAAAATCTAAAAATTCAAAAAAATTCAAAAAATCAAAAATCTCTAAAAATTCAAAAATTCAAAAATCTCTACAAAATCTAAAAAAACTAAAAATCTAAAAAACTTGCATAAAGTCTTAAAGTTGCATTGTTGCATTCTAGGTCTCATTTTTCCCTAAGTTTCACATTGATCACATTTATCACTTGGGGGAAATCATCATGAAGTTTGGTACTAAATGGATTCAAGAGTGCTACATCTTGGTCACATGACCGAAGCAGATTTTTAGATTCATAAGAGAGATATTTTGGAACCTTTGATGGATATCATTGTTCAACACTAAACATTTTGATCCGCCAACTTGATCCTTGAGGTTCATTGACCTTATTTTATCAGGATTAAAAATTGACAAACCCCAAATGATCAGAATGTTTGGAATTTTTTTTTAAAAATCTTGATACATTGCAAAACACTTCAAATTTTTGATGATTTTTTCATCGACTTTTTCAAGTCGTGTCTTTTTATCTAATCAATGATGTTTCGACTAGATTGGCAATGATGAAGACATGATGTTTTCTTGACTTTTGTGTGACTATTTTGAGGATGATCCTTTAACTTGTGTGAATTCATCTAAGGACATGGTCATCAAAGAACCATCAAGGAAATTCATATAGGAAGGAGGATTAACCTTTGTTTGTTCACACAAAAGGATACCTTGGCTATTTAGATCTTCAATATCTTAATATGAACATCCACTTGCAACATTGAATCCATTGAAACGGGTATTCATACTCCCATAGTTGGTCATTCAACTAGTGAGGATTGTACTAGTTTCTAAAGGGTTTACCAAATGAGATTAAATTCATATTCATATTCTTATGGTTGTAGTGGCACTAGTAAGGATTGTATCAAATCCTAGTTCCACAATGCTCAATGATGAAAATATATCTTTGTTTTCATTTATTTCACAAACCTCAAGGACAAATAGTTGCATTACATTCATGTTAGATTAATTGCATTTATTTAGAGGATTTTTCCAAGTTTAAGGGGGTGAAAGTTAATCATGGTTACATCATCAAAGTTTGATTTATCAATTGATCAATGTTCCATCAAGGATATCATCAATATATATTTTCTCACCTAGGGAAAACCTCACCATTTGATCAACTAAGGGCAATCTAATTTTGTCAATCACTTATACCTATATCTGCACCTGACTCATATCAAATGACCCTATATATAAACCTCCCACCATCTAATAAAATCCAATCCAATCCAATCCAATCGAATATCAATTAGTCAAATCATCCAATTGATCATCTAACATCAATCATTTATCCTATCATCCATTTTCTCATCTTGAGCGCATCAAATTTCCTAACTCTAGATCTTGAGGAAGGAAATCAATCCATTTGTTCATCTCTCTAGATCTTGAGAGTGAATTATCAATTTATCCAATCAATCCATCAACCTACCTATCTGATAGAAATAAATACAACATCAACCAAGTGATTCTGACTGACATCAAGTGATATCCGAACATCATCAACTTATATCAAACATCAACAACATTTTATCAATCATAGCTATTATCATCAAATTCTCTTCCCACTAGGCATGTTTTGTTGCCAGGATCATCATCAATTTTTTTCAGAAATGAAAACATCTTGGATCTATTCTTCATCAGTTTCATCAAATCTTTTGCATCTGCACATCAAAATGTTTTCATTTCTGAGGGGGCATCATCATATCATATCCTGGGATTTTGCATCATATCTTTTATCAATTCTGAGGCATTAAAAATTCAAACTTTATCAGTGAGGTATTCTACATCAGGTTTCACATCAAGGTTTCACATCAAGGTTCCACATCAAGGTTTCACATCAAGGTTCCACATCAAGGTTTCACATCAGGGTTTCACACCAGATTTTCAAATCAATCAAGTTTTGCATCAGATTATCAATATCAGGTTTTGCATCAGTTGATCAATCAGACATCTGTATCAAATCTGCATCTGAAATGTTTGAGATTTGACCAAGGAGGCAAGTTTATTTCTAATGAGTTTAACATGTTCTGCAATGACCGAGGTATAAAAAGATGGATGTCCGCACCTAGGACACCACCACAGAATGGTATTGCTGAAAGGAGAAATAGATCTATCATAGATTGTGCCAGAACACTAATGATGGAGAAGAATGTTGCACAGAAATATTGGAGAGAAGTTGTAAGTATAGTAGTCTATACCTTGAATAGAGTACAAGTCAAGAAAGTTACTAATGCTACCCCTTATGAGCTATGGTATGGATATGCACCTAATGTAAGATATTTCAAAGTTTTTAGAAGCAAATGTTTTATACTGAAGGATAACACAAATGGAAAAATTGATGCTAAAGGTGAGGAAGGCATATTTCTTGGATATTCAACTAAAAGTAAAGCATATAAGTGTTTGAATTCTAACACTAACAAAATTATGGAAAGTGCAAATGTTAGAATTGATGAATATGCAGAAAGAAATGAAGAAGAAATCACACAAGAACCTAAAAGTTACAAATCATTTGTCTATCTGGATGAGGAAGATTCTAATGTATTACCTAAACCTAAGAATGAGGTTGCTGAGAAATAGCTAGCACCTGTCAAGTCATAGAATGAGGTTGCAGGACAATAGGAGGCAATTTTCGAGCTATCTGATGAAGATGCTGAGACACAGAATCAACCTGAATTGAACGAGGACAATGAATCTGAAGCACAACAAGAACCTACTCTAGAAAAATATGTAAGGAGACACAAAAAACCCGATCAAATCATAGGATCAAAGGATTCTGTAGTTATGACAAGAAGTAAGCTGAGAGACGGTACATGCTTGTTATGTGATTTTGAGCCTAAAACAGTAAAAGATGCCTTATAAAATGAATACTAGATACAAGTCATGAATGAAGAGATTGAACAGATTGAGAATAATAAGACTTGGACACTTGTACCTAGGCCGAATGACAAAAATGTAATTGGTATTAAGTGGGTATTCAGAAATAAGTTGAATGAATATGGAGAAGTAACAAGGAATAAAGCTAGACTAGTATGCAAGGGTTATGCACAAGAGGAAGGAACTGATTATGGAGAAACATTCACCCCAGTTGCAAGATTGGAAGGAGTCAGAACCTTACTTGCATATGCAACCTACAAAGGTTTTAAAGTTCATCAGATGGATGTAAAGTCAACATTTCTAAATGGAATATTAGAAGAAGAAGTGTACATTGAACAAGCTGATGGATTTTTTGAACCAAGCAAGAGGAACATGGTTTGCAGATTACACAAGGCACTATATGGACTGAAGCAAGCACCAAGAGCAAGGTATGAGAGATTGCACAATTACTTGATAAAGATTGGATTTGCAAGAACCAATGACAACAACAATCTGTATTTGAAGACAAAACAAAATAAAGGTAATTTATTAGCTAAAATTTTTGTTGATGACATTATATTTGGTGGACAAGACATGTTATGCCAAAAATTTGCAAAAGAGATGCAAACTAAATTTGAGATGTCTATGTTTGGTGAAATCAAATTATTTTTTGGCTTGCAAATATATCAAATGAAGAATTGTATCTATATTACTCAATCAAAATATGTCAAGGAGATACTAAATTTTTTTGGAATGGAAGAATCAAAACCAGTGAGTACACCCATGGCTACTGGACAGAAGTTAACAAAAAATGATGATACAAAAGAAGTGAATCAAACCATTTACAGGTCAATGATTGGAAAGCTACAATATGTTGTACACAATAGACCTGATATTGCTCTGGCTGTTGGAACTATTGCAAGATTTCCTGCCAATCCCAAATAAACTCATAGGATGGCAGTAAAAAGAATTCTGAGATATTTGAAAGGAACAGATGAATATGGTTTGTATTACAAAAAGAATGATAAGTTTGAGCTCAGAGTTTACACTGACTTTGATTGGGCTGGAAATGTGGATGACAGGAAAAGCACCATAGGTGGCACATTTCTTCTAGGAAAGAGATTTATTTCATGGAGAAGAAAGAAACAAAATTGCACCTCACAATCTACAGCTGAAGCTGAGTATGTGGCAGCATCAGTTAACTTCTCTAATATTGTTTGGTTGAAGATACTACTGAAAGGTATGAAAGAAGTGATCACAGAACTAGTTGTTATATATTGTGATAACACAAGTGCCATCAATATTTCTAAGAACCCTGTGATGCACTCTAAGACAAAGCATATAGCTATCAAGTATCATTACTTGAGGGAGTTAGTTCAAAACACGGAAGTGAGACTCTAATATGTGCATACTAAAGAACAATTAGCAGACATATTTACCAAAGCACTACCCAAGGCTGCTCATGAGTATCTATGAGGTAAATTAGGGGTGATTCCCCTAACTGAGGCTAATTAGTTCATAATGGAACTATTGCATCAAATATTATATTCAGAATATTTGACACATTGATGCATGTAAAGTCACACTTTAGGATGCTGCCTAAAGCTGTGAAAGAAAGACAAGGACAAAAAAGAGGATCAATCATAAGCAAGATGATACTGAGTTAGAATAGAATAATCTGCATGATAAAGATGTCAACATCTTTGGCATTATTGTCAAAGAAGGAGATTTTACTGAAAGAGGGAGAATTTACTATACTTAGAGAAAAAGGGAGAGTTTACTGAAAGAGAGAGTCTACAGTTGAACATAAATAGAAATATTTCAGTGTGATTATAGACACAGAGGGAGAAATGTTTTACAAGATGAGAATTAGAATGAAGCTAAAGACATAAATGAAGATTTTTTCATATCAAGGAACACAAGCATACTTTTTGGATTGTATGGTAACTATGTTTGTAAAATTATTGATTTATTGATTAGTGTTGCCATCAATGCCAAAAAGGGAGATTATTGGAAAGCTACAATGTAAACAATTATTGTTTTGTTATTGATGTCAAACCTTAACTGGTGAGACTATTTCTATCTGTTTGAGTACCATATCTATTGGTTGTTGAAGAAGATTTGAAGGCAAGGATAACAAGAAGACCGAGTGAAATGGATGAGTTATGAGAAATTACAAGGGTAATTGATCAGTTGGAACATTGGAAAAGTAATGTGTTATTTATCCATTACACTACGTCAAGATTTTAGTTTACTAGGAACAATATATGCCGAGTGAAGTTTGTGTCAACCGAGCACCAGTGTATGCCGAGCATAATTTCTTAGTATCGACTGAGCACCAGTAAATTGCTGAGGAAAATAGTGATGACTGAGTGGAAGAACACAGTGTTGGCCGAGCAATAGTATTTTGGTAATTGTTGAGATTAGAGGTCTCTGGCTGACATAATTGAATTTATTGGGATATGTAAAGTTAATTAAGGATAAGCATGATTGGTCCACACTATTTAAATGCACAGGTAATTGTAATTAATGCATGGATCCAAGATTTAATTAATGATTACTTTTGAGAATTAAATTAAATGTAAATGATGGAAAGATCTGTTGGATCTTACCTAACATAAGATCTACGATCTTGATTAAGCGGAAAAGATTTATTTTACCTAGAAGAAGAGGTATAAGATAACCTCAAGGGATTACTCAAGGACATGTATGTATGTGAAAAGTGTATGCAAGAGAATTGCATGGTTAATTGATTGGTTGGCATGATCTAGCAAAGAAGGTTGAACAAATAAGTAGAGAGTTGTGAAAGTGATTGCTTGACAGATTTCCATGCAAATATGAAGATTGACATGAGAATGGAGGCCACTCAGTGAATTAGCATAAGAGTTGAATTAGATCTAGATTTGCAAAGTAAGTTGTATGTATCAGATCACACCTACTGATTACTTTCTAACCATTATATCAGTTAAAATCCTTTAACCAAGTTGACGTAATACTCATTGTATAAACCCTTTGAGCAAGGTGACATTCAGGTGGAATGTTTTAAGACTTCTAACAAGGCCACTCCTGACAGGGTGATTAAATCCTTTAACTAGGTCACATTTAGCAATGTGTTTTATAACCTTTAACAGGGTTCGATCCTAGCATAGCTCACTTTAGAAGAGTGAAAACTTGGTAGCATGTTACTGGTGGTTTTTCCCAATTTGGGTTTCCACGTTAAATACTGGTGTCAACTTGTGTGAATTTTAATGTTGTTCTTTACTGCTAAGTTTCTACAAGATGATTACATTTGAACAGTAAACTGCATATTTATGTTGTTGACTTATGCTATTGTTGCCAAGAAGATCTGAGTTGTTTTAAGTGCTATAAAGTTTCAATTGGTACATCTAGACCCGAGGATAACTGATTCACCCCCCTCTCAGTTATTCTAAATTCATTCTAACAATCTCTACCACTAGAGGCTTATTTGTAGTTGGGGTCATGATCAGAATTTCTAAGATTTTTATTTTGGGATGGAAATTTGATATTGGTATTTCTCTTTTAGCTTCCTCCACCTATGGAAAAAAATTCACCATTTTGTCTTCTGATGGAATCTAATGCTAATGGTGTGGTCATATCCCAATCCCAGAGGAGTATACCATTTTCCCTTACTAGCCTCCTGTCTTCCTCATGAGTGATGTCTCCAACATCAAAATTAATTTCTTTCAAATTTGTATCATTAACCTCCTCATATTGAGAAGGGTCAAAATTCATTTTTGATTTCTCCTCTTGGAAAATTCTCTTGCTTTCATCCTTATATGCAATCCTTTAAACTATACACTCTTCAAAAAATCATTATCTATCAAAATTGAGCATAGGCCAAAGCTCTCTAATCTCCTAGGTTATCTTGACCTACTTCCCTTTGTGTACTAAATATGTCCTTAGGCTCCTAAATAACCTCTTGTCTTGGAGGTCATTGTTAGTAATAACTGAGAGGGGGGGTGAATCAGTGGCCTCAAAAATATTCCAATAATCAACCCTTAAAAATTAGTACCACAATATTATACCTCTAGTTATCTTCATTCTTATAAGATGAATGCCTCCAAATACTTATATCAATTTACTACTCCTCGGAATGCTTTGTAAAACCTTCTACTATAGATTTACCAATTAGTAGTCTGTCAATTTACCGAAAGACAGTAAATTATTTAGAGTATACCGATCGATCCAATTAAGTTAAGTGTAAAGAAAAACACTAAAGTAGTAAATCATAAACACATTGACATGTGGATTTTTAACATGGAAACCCTATGAAGGGAAAAACCACTTGGGACCAGTAACCCAAATTTTTCACTCTTCTGAAGTGAGCTCGGTGAAGAGCCAACCTTGTTAAAGGTTACAAATGCACTGTTAGGTGTGACCTTGTTAGAGGATTTAAAATTTTATTCTGTCACTTGATATCATGCATCTCTATGCTACCATCCTTGATCAAACACTCACTTGGCCTGTCAATAGGTATCTGGCATCTCATGCTATCTTTGTGATCAAAATTTTTGATACTCCATTGGATGTATCTCAATATAGAAAGGATCTTTATATCCTACTCAGTTAAGAGACTTTTTGAATCAATGGTTAAACTAAAATAGTATGATCAATTCACATATACAACTATACTTGTAGATTTTTAGATATATTGTAATCTCACAAACTATTCTGATCATTATAATTCTATTTATACCTTTGCTCCACTTTGATTATGCTTGGTGATGCTATGCTCTATTGCTCGGTGTCTGTAGAATTCTTTATCTCTTTCCTCAGCTTGTTGATCAGCACTGTAAGAAGTTTCTCTTCATTAGTTTCTCTTTAGCATCCTCTTTTATTTTTCTCCCCACACCAATTCATAATGAATTGAGTTGTCTCTTTATAGACATGATATCACCATTTTTAGGTTCTTGATCTTCTTGATCTTGGCATGATCCACAATTCTTTCCAATCAGATTTAAAGTAAAACTCTTGTTTTATCTTGCTGAGATCTTCTTGCCAACTGGACAAATCAACTTTAAATCAATCACTTATCTCTGGCTTATCTTGTCGATGAAAACAATGATAACTACAAGTTAATTCTATATTTAGCTCTTCCAGCTAGATATTTTGTCATTTGTGAACTCTAGTTATTTTTGGTTCAACTCTCTGATAGTGTTGGTCAACACTCCAGCTCTCCTCAGGCTTCTCTATCAGTTTATGCTATGTTCTGACCGTCAGGTTTTCTTGTGATTTTTCTCGTCAGTTTTCTTGCTCGGGCATCACTGTGACTTGACTATCGGTGATCTCTATCTATTGGGTTCCACTGACCGTCGATGTTTGTAGTCACAATGTGAATGCTTGTCTTTTATGCATTACACAAAGCATAATCTTTATCTCTCTGATCCTCTAAAGTCTTTGACACTTTGATTATAACCAATTATATTATATCAAGTTGACATCAATGACAATACAATCTATTAACTGAATTAATATCTTGCATTATCCTTCTTCATTTTGGTTATCAACTTAACATCTTCAAACATTCAATCATTTACATGTCATCAATCTCTCCCTTTGGAATTGATGGCAATAAACTAGATTATCATACTATACTATCACTAATATAATATGAATTATATAGTTTCATCAATCTTTCCTAATGTAACTATTACAAATGTCTAGAACTCGGTAAGCTCAAAAATAGATTAGATTTGTTTCATGCAGAGTGGTTGTCTTCAATCTTTAATCCCTTCACTGGATAGATATATAATCTGATATCTTTCATCTGATATGTGCTCTGCCTTGACTGTTCCTCTTCTTGATAATCTCTTTTTCCTTTGACAACATTCTTTCTCTTTGTCTGAACTCTCTCCCTTTGTTACTTCTTTCTGAACTCTCTCCCTTAAATGGATATTTCATAAGTAATCAATTTCTCTCCCTTAGAATATTGATTAACTCTCCATTTCTGATTCTCAAGAACTTCTCTTCATGGATAATGATATAATCTATCCTTTTATCATATCTCTCCTTTATGTGATATGGAGATCATCTCTCCTTTTGTATGATAAAGAAAATCTCTCCCTGATGATAATATTCCCTTTTGTATGATAATGAGATATTTCTCTCCCTTTGACAAAAATTCCAAACAAGAATACTTCTCCTTGATTTATCATCTATATCATGTTCCATCTCTTTTCATAATATATTCCTTGAATTTCCCTATCCATCAGCAATATAATGTTCTAATTTTTGGTGTAGATTTGTACCTTGAAATGTACAGATGTATTTGTTGTTGTCCTTCTCAGTGTTTGCATCAACATGACTTATCTTTAGATGTGGTATAGGCTAATGCAATCTCCTAGTCAAATTATTGACTGATAGACAAGGGTTGAACCTCTAGTCTATGTCTTAGATACTCAAATGTATCCTTCGATAATGACTTGGTGAATATATCAGCTAATTGTTCCTTTGATTGAACATATTCTAGATTCACTTCTTTTGCTTGCACTTTTTCTCTCAAATAGTGATACTTTATAGCAATATGCTTAGTCTTAGCATGCATTATTGGATTCTTAGAAATGTTTATTTCACTGGTAATATCACAATAGATCATTACTAGTTCAAGGATCTTCATATTCATACCTTCCAGTATTTGTTTGATCCATCCAATATTTGAGCAATTTGCAGCAGCAGCCACATACTCTGCTTCTGCAGTAGACTAAGAGATGCATCATTGCTTCTTGCTTATCCATGTGACAAGTCTGTCACCCATGAAGAATGCTCCTCCAGTTGTGCTCTTTTGGTCATCAATGTTTCCAGCCCAATCAGCATCTGTATAGACTTGTAGCTCAAATTTTCCTTCTCTTTTTTACCATAAGCCATAGTCTTCGGTGTTCTTCAGATATCTCAGAATTCTTTTGACATCAGTCATATGTGATTCTTTGGGATTAGAAGAGAATCTTGCAAATATCCTCAATACATGTGTTATATCTGGTATGATGTGAACAACATACATCAATTTTCCAATCATTGATCTATATAAGGTCTAATTTACCTCATTTGTCTTGTCTTCTTTTTTCAGCTTGCATCTAGTAGCCATAGGTAATCCAACTGGTTTGGAATCTGTCATGCCAAGAAATCCACTACTGGGCAGACACAACAAAGTTACTCTATTTAACAAATAGGTGCCTAATCAAATAGGAATAGGAGATAGATGTCTGTCAAAATTAAGATGCTTTATAAGCTAGAATAGAGCTTTTTATTTTTAAACACAAAAAAATGTTATAATGTGCATTTATTGATAACTTCTTAAATCTAAGAAGCCCTTTTTACTTAGATCATCTTTTCTTTTGCAAATGTAAACTAAACTTAAACAATATGATTTACATAGGCTTGAAGCTAAAATTCAGAAATATGATTAATTCATTTACTAGAAAATAAGCATTTACAATATT
>MU226797.1:3202729-3232063 GCA_018584345.1 Thuja plicata | reverse complement strand
AGAGAGGGAGAGGGGTGGGCGAGGGGGGAGAGGGAGTGGGTGGTGCAGGGACACCTAGGAAGAAACATGAACACATGAGGGTCCAAGACATGAAGTAAGACTTCATACCATCAATTAAAGTTAATTGGGATGTTTTGAGGCCAATTATGGACATTTGTAATGATCAAGTCAATGTAAAGATCAAAAGTCCTAAAGGTCTTGTTAAGGACCTTAGGACCAAAATTTCTTGTAAGGGGGGCCAATAGTGCCTAAGGGGATCTAAATGTATTAGATGGGTTAAACAAGGTCCTAGGTGAAATCCGATTCAAGATTTGATAAGTTATAATGCAAATCAAGCAATTAAACAAGAATTAAAAATTCAAATATTTGAATCCTAACAGCTAGTGCCAATTAGGAGGGAAATTATTTTTAGAAGGCTTAATGAGTTGTAAGCATGGGAAACCGATTGGAATTGGTTGGGATGGTTTTTTAACATCCTATATTGCTTGGTCAAGGCTTGAGGAATGAGGATAGTACGAGAAGACCAATTTATGTATGGACTGTAACTTGGGAAAAAATAATAAAATAACTAAATTTTGCAAACTTGGAAAGGGCATCATCAACAATGACAAACAAGACCGCAAAAATGGGGCATCCTTGCCTAATAGATCTTTTTAGGGGATTTGGTTAGAAAGATCTCCATTCACATCAATAACAATAAAGGAATCCTTAAATACAATGGAAATCCAATTGCAAAAATAAGGAAGAAATCCAAAAGCATGAATCATCCCAATGAGGAATGACCATTCCACTCTATCATATGCTTTTTCAAAATCCAAAAGAATCATTGCAACATTTTGGCCATCGACCTTGGCCCAGTGTAGCACTTCCTCATGAAGCACCATAAGTTCCCTGCTGATCCACTCTGAATTTTCCCTATAAAATTCATCAGGGAGTCCATCAAGTCTTAGGGACTTCCCATTAGCCAATGAGTTGATTGCAGCTTCAATTTCTTCTAATGAAATGTTCTGATTGCGTGCCCTAGCTTTTTCTTTAGAGATATTTTTTGGGATCAACTTCAAACATTTGTTAAGAGCCTCTTGGTTGTCCTCACCATGTTTAGAAGAAATAAATTACTATAGAAATTGTAGAAGGCCTCCTTTATAGCATTTGGTTCACTAGTCAAACAATTGTCAACTTGTATTTCATCTATCAATTCTCGTTTATGTTTCGATCTAATATGGTTGATGAAATATTTAGTGCCCCTATAACCTTTTTTGAGCCAGTTCATTCTAGCTCTCACCTTTTGACCCTGAATTTTATAATTCTGTAATCTCCTAAGTTGCATCTTGGATTGAGACCGATCACTTCCCAACTGACTATCTTGACCTTTGATTTGGAGCTCCCTCTCAATACAATTTATTCTACTTTACAAGTAAGATTCCTCTTTAGATCTGTCCATGGCCTTTTTCTTTCCTATAATTTGAAATATCTTTCTCCGAACTTTTGTGAGGGAGTCCCACTATTCTCTAGGTTTGAGTTCCTTATTACAAAACTTAGAAAGGAAAGTGTCCATCTTGATGGCATCCATTGAATCTTCATCATGAAGAAGGGGAACATTCAATTTGAAAGCATTATTTCTCTTTGGTTCGATGGCAGAGAGAGAGAGTCTAGATCAAGACTGATAATGCCACGGATGGGGGAATGGTCAGAGATAGTGGTTGGGATAACAGTCATAGGAGAATGGCCATCATATGCAGAAAAAGAGGAGGCATCTGTGTAGAATCTATCAAGTTTTCAGTACACTCTCTACTGACCAGTTTGGTTATTACACCATGTATACTAGATGTTTGATGTAGAGTTCTTTTTCCTTTCAATCGGGTCAATAAGATTGAATTTTCTTTTGAATTTAGCCCAGAAAAACATGTTCATTCCCTTTTCAAGAGTGTTTTATTCCTCCACATTTATCTCCATTCTATTCTACCATGTTAAAGTCCTCAAAAAAGATCCAGTGAGCATTAGGGAGGTCGGATGTTAGCCAGTCCAAAAAATTGGCCCATTCTCTATAATCATTAGTAGCGTAGATATTTTAAATGCCTATAAATTTTTCCTTCACCTTGAATGTGACCCATTGGCATCTTTGACAAGGGGAGACACCATTAGCCATGATGTTATCATCTTATTCAGGGCCAATGAGGATGACAACACCACCCTTGCCTCTTTCATGGTTACAATGAAAGCAGTGTCTTGATCCCATAAAAAATTCATCATGGTGTATGCTTGCAACCCCATAACCTTGACCTCCTGAAGGCAAATAATAAATTTTTCTTTAGATTGTTACAACATTTCCTAACCACATATTTCCTATCTATAATTTGCAAGCCCCTTACATTCCAACTATGTATGTTCATCATCATGGATTATTTCAGAGAGGCTTTTTAATTCTTGTAGAGGTTGGTAAAGCAATCATGCAACTCGGAGTTTTAATGTTTGTTATTATGTCCTCTAGAACTAGATAGGATTGCCTCTCCATGGTATTCATTTATTTCTTTGCATTTTTGCTAAGAATTCCAGTATAATGTTCCTCACAACCATCTTTCAGTCCTACTTATGTAGCATGAGGCACAATTTGTTTATCTATTGCCATCTCCATCTTGGAGTCCATAACACTAGGTGGGGAATCACTCTTCTCCAAAGGTAATTGTTTGTCATTCCTCAACTTCTCTTCTCTCTCATTGATATATTCTAATGCTATTTGTTTAGCATTTTTTTCTGGTGCGGGTATCCATATTTCCCCTTTTTCTAGAGTATAAACACCAGGGGCATTGTGCTCTAATTGATAACCGACACGGGTAGAAGGAGGATCATTATTATTATTTGTAGCAGGGATGACATCAAATTCTTCCTCAAAGAGGGGGTTCGCCAGTGTAGTGAACTTGCTACCCATATTAGCAGAGGCAGAATTATCAATGATTGTTTGTTCAGCACCCTTGATATTATACAATTTGACTGGTTTATCATCGATATTATTGGAATTTGACTCCATCTGTTTCTACTTATCTATTTCTTTACTCAAGTTAGGATTTTTTCTTGAGTTGTCACTTGCGGCCAAATTAAAATTTGCATTTTGTGGATTTTTTAGAGATGGACAATCGCATCTCGTATGGCCATTCAATTTAGAGTGAAAATAGCACCCAAATTCCCAAGCATAGTGAGTTCCCAAGTAAAATTATCTTCTTCTATTTTGAGAGAGATTATTTTTGGAATATAAAATTATGGGGAGAAAGCAATGAGAATTCTTGCATTTAAATGGGGCAAAGTGATCCTTGAGTCATCTACCTGCAAAATCGACTACAAGACTTTTAAAATTTGGGGAATAAAAGGACATAATTTTGGCTGCAAGTTCCTTAACTCTACCCAGTTAGGCGAGGAATGCATGACCAATTGCTCAAGATATCCCTTTGGTCACCAAGGAAAGGCTCTAAATAATGAGTGACCCACATTCCAAAAACCTTTCTTTAAAACCCTATCTTGCATACTGTGAGATTTCAAAAACATTACGAAAAGTCCTTTTTGTATCATTCTACAAAAACTTACATGGATCCCTAGTTTTTCCTCCACACATTCATTAACCATTTATCAAAAAAGTTTCTTGAAGGCAGTAAATATTTATCCATACAAACAAAAAAAAGGCAATGATTCTCAAATGGGATTGTTCAGACCTAATAGCCTTCACCATTTCTTCATTAGGAGAGAGAGAAAGAGTTTTCAAACCAACAGGAGACGACTTACCATTTCCTTCCCCTACGGAGTCTCCATTTTTTATGATGCTTCCGCTTCCATTTCTATCTCTATTAGTTTCGGACACCCCCTCCCCCCCAAATTTTTTTTTTCTTGTCTCCATTTCGAGCTGCCTAAAATTTTTTCCATCGAAACTTGCAGAGGATGGACACACAAGAACATACTATTATGAAACAACTACCTTATAAGATAATTTCTCTTGTTCTGGTTTCAAAGGGCTTGCACTTTCATTATTACGAGTCTCATCATTCTCCATAATATACATATGACTGTAATATTTTGTATAAATCCTCTATCTTCCAAGCAGCAAATCGATACTTAGAAAGTTTTCGACCACTTGTTTGAGTCCAAGGCAGGACGAAATTCTAACCTCCTTGGGGCTCCTCGCGCCCAACCACCCCCTGATTTACGCCCTTGCTTTATGAGGCTCTAAACTTTGTAAATTGTGATATGATGAAATTTAACTTGCAATTAAAGATGACAACTTGAAAACCAACCTACAAATCACAAGCACAAGTAGGAAAGTAGGAATTAATGATTCAACACATTAAATTTTTTGGTAGTCCAACTTAGGCGAGCCCAAGGAAGGTCCGAATTATCATCTCCTTGGGTCTCAAGGAGCTCAAGTGAGGTCGGAATTATGACCTCCTTGAGGCTCCATCAGCCCAAGCACTTGCCCATTTCCGCCTACCTTCCAAGCTGCAAGAAGCTCATATGAGTTCAATACATTTGGAAAGATGAGCTAAAAAAAAAAGATTGCTAAGGCAAAGGATTTGGAAAGATAAACTTGTTTACTGATTGAAAAAAGTAGATCTCACGGTTGAAAGTAAGTTAATGCCTTAAAATCAAAGAAACACTGCATTTTCTGTGAGGAAACCAAACTTGGGCAAACCCCAAGCAAGGTTGGAATATTGACCTTGGTTGGGCTACATCCTCAACAACATCCTTCATCTGCTCAACATTAAGAATGAAATTAGAAAATGAAGATAGGGTGACAAAATGAAATACAATCTTGAATTGCAATCATAAGAAATGATAAATGTGATTGGAAGCCAAACTTGGAAGCCTTGAAATTGAAATGTTTAAGTGCAATATAGAAGGGGATCGAACACCCACCTTGGACTAAAGCCTAAGGCATGTCAAAATTTTGACATGTTTGGGGCTCAATTAGCCCAAGGGAAGTTAGAAGTCTGACCTTCCTTGGGCTCCAACATAAGATAATTTGAAACACATTCGGCTCCCCTTGAGAATTTTGCCTTCACCTCCTCCATTCCAAACAATTTGATCAAGCAAAGAAGATCTCTTGTTAAGGGTGAAATAATTGAAATAAGTGCAAATCTGAACCAACAAGAAGGTGAATTCACTAAGGAAAATCAGATTTAGAGGGAGCAAAATTCCAGATCTGTGTGAAAAATAAAATCGCACAAGTGTGGAGGACCTTGCAAGAGCTTGAAATCTTGCAAATCTGAACTTATAAACTCAAAATTCCCTTATCACAACTTGCAAGGTATGCTTCATGATGAATCTACAATAAAGGACACGTGAATTAAGATGAAAATGTTGAAAGACCTCTTGTTAGGGGAGAAATAATTGAAATAAGTGCAAATCTGAACCAAGAAGAAAGTGATTTCACCAAGGAAAATCATATTTAGAGACAACTAAATTACAGATTTGTATGAAAATTAAAATCCCTCAAGTGTGGAGGACCTTGCAAGAGCTCGAAAACTTGCAAATCTGAACTTATAAACTCATAATTCCCTTATCACAACTTGCAAGGTATGCATTGTAATTTTGTTATTGGCCCATAGGGTCGTGCCTTCATGTAATTGGATGAGCATTTAATGGTTGTGGTAGTTAAGTGGGTTAGGGCAGTGTTGGCATAATCTTGACCCTTGATCTTCAATTGATTTTGGCCTTCATTGTAATTGAACAACTATCATAAAAGGCTTGCAAAGCCTTCTATGTTGTATTTGTACTTTGACATGTTTTAAAGTGTTTACTTTTCGTGTGGTTTAAGTAACCCTTTGTGACAGCTTTTCAAATTTGTCACTTTTGTGTATTTGTATTTTGGTATGATTGAACTAGGTTTTTGTATATTTAAGGATTTGCATTTACTTTGAATGTTTAAAATATGATGACATGTGTTTTAGTTTGAATTGCTCACATTCACTTTGTTCAAGGTGTATTAACTTTGACAATCACTTGTGTTGTATGTTTGAACTTTAGTGTTAAGTGTGTCTAAACTTTAGGATTCACTTTCTCTGGGTCTTGTACTTAGATATTATTTAGTGCAATACTTTTTTATTATAAAAGCGGCCGAAACAAGGGGGTTGTCCCTTAAATAAACAAGGCTTGGCAGCAGACAAATAGACCATTTAACAACACATAGGCAACAAAAGATACCTCGCTAGGACACTTGTTAGCATAGGGGCCAGAGTGCTGAAGAGGCGGGGTATTTTTGTCAACAAAAACTTGCTGCAGAATAGGAGCAGAGGCAATAGGATCCATACAGGCCCCATGGCCAGTGGGGGTTGCACCAGAAGTAGCAGTGTAAACATCTAGGGTTGCAACAAAAGCAGTGCCTCATTCAGATTGGCAACATGAGTAGCATCCAGGTTTTCAACAATACTTTCATTGTCATCAACTGACTGAGAGTCTTTAGAAGAAGAAACATAGAGAGAATCAGAAGCACGGACAGTTAGATGATCAACATTTGCAGTTGTCCAGAAGTCGCAAGAGATCACAGTCAATAGCCATGTGTCCCGTAGAGAAGCACCGTCAACAATAGAAGGGAAGACCCTCATAATCCAGTGCTTGAGTCCATGGCCTCTCACTGGCCATAATCACCCCTCCCTAAAAACTCGAGTGTAGATATTCATATCAACCAGGATATGGGCCAAAGTAGAATGGTCTAATGTAGCAGTTGCTTCATCCACCTTCAGGAAACATCCAATGGCCTCGAAGAAAGACATCTCTTAGAAGTGAAGTGGGAGATTAGGAAGGTGAACCCATACTAAATGTACATTGAGTGGTTCAGTAAGAGGGTTGAAATAGCCAGTCCAGGGTTTTGCAGAAAGGGAATGATTTCCCCAAACCCACAACTTGTTCAAGATTAAATCTCACGATCCTCAAAAGAGGAAAATGAAGCAATAAAAAAACCCCTTGCATAGGGATAAAGCTCAATGTCACCAAAATTTAGGGGCCCTAAAGCACTAGTTACCCATCGGTGCAAATCTAGAAGAGAGGGCCAGACACCCGCAAACCTGCATACCAAACCACGACACTAGTAAAAATTGACATTTTCCACCTCCTCAGGACCGCAAACCACCATAGGGGAGGCCTTGGCACATGCTATGGGTCGAGCTTTATCCTTAGAAGGGGTGTTAGTAGTAGACTTGACAGTCCTAGCTAGCATAGCACTTGGCACTAAGAGCTGAAGATTTTGGAGCTCCCACCGTAGCAACAACAACCACTGTGCATGTTTACTTTGTGTGCAATGAAGTGTTTTTTGTGAAACATGTTTCTATTTGGTACATATTGATAAACTAAGTGTGTTTGAATAATTGCATGTTTATTCATGTGTGGTTAAACTATGGCATGTTTTCATTTTTTGCATATGTTAAATAAATTGTAACTTTGAAATTCATATCATATGAGTTGTGTTTATGTATTTGAAATTTAAGTTTGATATTTACTTCATATACATACGAAAGAACTTTAATTTACATATTGTAAGTGAAATGTCCAGAACCGAGATTTTTCCCAATACCCTTAATAATATCTCAGAACATTTAAATAAATACATTCATGTAGGTAAAACATTGATTCACAAAAAATAACCAGCAAAATGTACCAATAAAACCCTTAGCAAATATTATTGCATTATACAACAACAATACAATAATAATGGGATTTCAACAATCCAAAATTTGAACTACAATATTCAACAGTAATATCAAATGACAAGAAGAACCTGGAAATACAATGGTGAAATTTGTTGTGAATCCACCCCTAGATGAACTGGGTTTCTGTCCAATCCATCGAGAAAGCCTGAAGGTTTCCGTCCTCAGGTTTCAGAATCAAAAGTTGAAGCTCTCTGGATTATCCAAGAGAAAATTAATTCATAAACTAAGCATGCCTCAAATGAGCCTCCATTCCTTCTTTTAAAGCAATAGCTATGACTCTTCAGTTTCATTTATCTGTCTCTTCATATTCTCACTTTTTGTCACTTTAAAATAATACAGCCATTAATAATAAAGTAAGAAATCTTCTGGCATTAAAATGGATGACCAAATGAACTCAGAATAAGACGTGTGATAGCTTGCCGAAAATCTCTCGGCGATACGCTCCAAGTTCAATACTGAAATGCCATGAATACTGAACTCTGGCGACTTCCTATAAATAGTTAGTATTTGGAAACCCTGCAGAAACTACTTTGATTGGCCTAAAACTGGAATTCCCTAGGCCAAATATCAAACTGACCCTAGTCAAGCCCTGGTTAGCCTATCGGGCCATGATAAAATGGCTAACGTGGCACATAAATAATGTGCCCTAAAAAGGGGACATTACAAATCCTCCCTTCTCTGAGACTTCTTTCCCTCAAGCAATCTGTAACTACATGTTGAGACCACAATGTCTGGATCCCATACCAACCTCAAGGAAGTTGATCCACAAATCTACTATGCAAAACTGACACAAACAATTTTTCCAGACTTGTGAAGTCAATCATCAAGACCACACAACAACAATGCATCAATCAAACTACTGTCGGGATCCCAAATGTCCCCATGTGTCTGATCAGTTGAACTAACCTGCCCTGTGCTGCTACCATCTGTGAGGAGATCCTCAAACCAACTGGGAACCTCACTCCAACTGAAATCATAAGCACTACTAAGGTCAAGTGAAGGTGGGGACCTAACATTATGCCATCCAGCTCCCTAAATTATCACTAACTAGGAGAAAGTTCCTTATGGGTCCCATAAACAAAAGGGCCATCTACTTTCCCAGTTGTCTGTAAGATCCTTTTGATCCATGCTCATAATGAGTGAATTGTCCCAAAGGCCCAATTGCCAAAACATTGTCCCTCCAATATGTAACCCAAACTAGAAACTGAACTGAAGAAGCAAACTACTAGAACAGCAGGACATAGCTTCCTTCGTCAAGAAGGGAAGTGTATCAAACTTGAAATCCATCTCATACATAATAGACTCTATCCAAACATCATCATCATGTTCAAAACCTATGATGATAGAGTTACCATAGGCACTGGATGAATCGATACGATAATGTGGTTGATTCACAGCTGCGTGAAGAGGGGAACAAATCAAGGGACACTCAACAATGTTGTCTTCTCCCCTTGGGCACCCCTTGGTCATACCGTTTACCAAGTCTCTATCCAAAGCTGATTTGTAATCAACATTATGTCTATCTGTCATAACTGACAAGGCAACTGCCTCCTGGATGCCATCAATACTAGACATCTCTCCATCAATGAGGGATACAGCAATGAAAAGTATCACCCATCATGCAATAAGTCACAACTACCCATCCTGAACCGCTGATGTAAAAACCCAACTGCTCAACAACTGAACTCACCTCGTTACTCCAATCTGGTGACCAAGACTCATTTTTAGTAACTGAACCTAGGTCCCAAATTTTGCAATCAACCTCATTCTCGTCATGGGGATAGGAAATACCTTCCTCATCTAGCTCAAAGAAAGGATTATCAAATGTCAAATCAGCATCCATTTCAATCAAGGAATTGTCAACCACCTGAAAGTTATCTAACTCATAAAGAAACTCTGGATGATCCAAAGATCTTTTGGGACAACTATCCAAGTCATAGTTTTGTTGTATGCTATCAAGTTCTTGTATCACCTCCTGAAATAATTTGGACCTTTCCTTATCATCCTCTTCCCTATACTGGCTAGTGGCAACAATCTAATTTCTTGCTTCCTGAAGAGAAATACATGTGTGTTCCAATGTACCCTGAGAAACACTAAGCTCTCTATTGAGCTTATTAACCTCATCCTCCTTTTCCCTCAACTTCTCAGCATATTTTCCAGCAACCTATAACATGTAGTCACAGTCTGAAAGTAAACACAGATATCCTGATTTCCAATCCTCAAAAGCTGTTTTGACCCCCTGTAAGTCTACAACATAAGATCCAATCCCTATACCACGTTGTCCTTTCTCCTTCTGAGCTTTCCTGTAAAGATCCTCAATAATATGGTGAGTGCTATCATGGTGAACAAGAGCTGCAATAATGGCATCGTTATTGAATTTCAGCTGACTCTTCAAGGCATGCTCCTCTTCATTGTCATTTTGGGATGCATTATCTGATGGGTCATCCAAATCAACATTATATATAAGTGAGGTGCTACTAAATAAGTCACATGACTCCTCATTACATGAATTTTTAAAGATATCCAACTGGTGGTCACGCTCTTTAACCAAAAATTTTCCATCTGCTCTTTGATCAAGTGTGGGTTGAGAATCAATGGAAGTTGGTTTCTCTTCTCTAGTAAACCAACATGTAACCTCTAGATTTGTTGCCTCTTCTTTAGCCTCTTCTTCCTGCATTGATTCAGTATTTATTTTACAATCTCCTGCTTTGATGACAACTTCATAAGGCTTTTCTATAATAAATGGTATGGTTTTTTGTTCACTTGTTGGGTGATTAATGATAACTGGAAACTCTTCATATAAATTTGTTCACCTATCTTGTGCAAGTAGATCTCGAGCCAACTCATGACACTACTTCTTTTCCATTAAAGTCTTGTGTTGTAGCTTTGGATGAAAGTCCATGAAGCTAGAGAAGGTTAAATCTCTCGAAACCCATGGAGGAAGTGTGTTATACTCACCATACATGCCGAGTATTTCTATCCTTTTATCAGGTTGTGAACTCTTGGCTAACTATTGATGTACTTTCACAAGATCCTTCCATACTTTTTCCAAACCATGCATCTTTCCTAGCTAGAAACTACTTGTCTCTGCTTACACTGCTCAAAAATCTTCAGTTTAACCTGTAGCTGCCAAGGACAAGGATCCACTCTCAGCGTGTGAATTGCTAGCACCTTCCAGAAGTTTCACATCTCCTTCCTGAGACCACTATACTACTTAAACTTTGTCAAATAGTTTGGAATCGAATCTGATTTCCTCTGATTATTTTTCAAACATTTTGCTTTCTAGTGATAATGGAGATAGTTCCAATTTGTGAAATGATATCATGATGCATTCACAGTTTTGTCCTTAATAGTTGTTCTTGGATTTATTCAATAAGACTTTCACTTTAAATCCAAAAACCTCAATACATAGATTGTTATCTTAATACAAGGGAGACAAATTAAACAACTGCATCCCATTACTGTTGACAACATTAGAGAATTAATATATAGAGAAAATTTGGCCGGTGATTCTCAAACTGGTAAATAAGTTGCTGATAGGAGTCTGTCACCTCCAAAGTGAGTATGCTCGCTATTTCTAAGTTTGTAAACACCTTCAAGTCTATAAATGCAGTTACAACCCCATTGAATATAAACATTCTTTAGATCTCTAAATTTCTTCGTTAATTCCTTAAAATTTTTACTTAGTTTGATTTCTCAGGCTGACATATGAGATACAGGTTTGTTTCCCATTATTAAGAACATCCTTTCACCATAGTCTCCAAACACCTGAATATACTTTAACGCTGCCTCAATCTAAAGCCTTATACATAGAAAAAGTTACTCCTCTGATTGGGATCTTTGATGCCTAATAGGAGATTGAAATTTCAATGTTTCCTCTATCCTCGTGTCTGCAATCAACAAGCACCTCCTCCTCCTTGTGTTGAACAGTGCCATTAATTTTCACTAAGATAGGAACAGTTAACTAAGTCTCCTCAAGTACACAAAATAGTGATGTGTCTGATGTGCTTGACCACTGAAATGTCCCGATGCTACCACTAAAAAGTCCCAACGCAAGCTCCGCCAGCAATGAAGTTCTAGATCCAATCCACTCAACACAGCCAAAGCTCCGCCACCAATGCTAATCACAACAAATGTTACTCAAACGTCGAGTATGTATGTATTGTCATGGTCTCAACCTTCCAATGTCCCTGCACGAGGTGTTTCTCAGTGTGTTGTTTGTGGTTTGTGTTTTTCTTAGTCTGTGCACCCCTCCCATTCGGAGTTCACAACACCATGCGCTCGACACGGCGTGATGGCATCTATCACCAGCTGATCGTATGTTGTCGCGACCCCTCTAGTCGAGTCTATCGACTCCCAACACTCGTCGCTATCTTTTAAAACAACTCCACCTTACTGTTGCTTATTGTCAACGCACTCTCCAGTCTTCTTCCACGCAAAAATCAATAAACAGATAGTTCAATGATATATTAAGATTTATGGCTGGTAGAGGTCTTGTCGCGAAGGCTACAGCCTCTTGGTTGATTGCCTACTTGGCACTAATGAAGTCTATTGAACACTTAACATGTGAGTTGTCTGCTTAGTTTCTATCTTTTAGGAAACGAATACGGTGACTTACAATGCCCATGTTTTAAACTGAAGTGCTCAGGAGAACACATATATCCAGTTCATGTGTATTAGCTTCGAAAGAGAATGGGAAGTTGTCTAGAAATTCAAACACCACATGCTTGCTTCAACTGTCGACTGCTATCTCAGTGAATGGACTCCCAACCGAGGTCACTGGAAGGTGGACTGTGTAGTCACATTTTTGAAATTTGTTCATACACCATCTCAACCAAGTCATGCTCAACACCAAAGCTCTCTCAACACCCTGTGCAATATTCCTCCCAACATTCGGTGTTGCAACGTTGTTGGGATGTCCAAGGAAGTCTATTCCCGGCACGCGAAACACGTCCTATGCTATGCAGTGGTCTGCACCACGGGAGAAGCTTCTCATTGCTACTTTAGATTTCTGGTAACTCTCCCTTGCAGTCATGAGAAATCACGCAAGAAAACAACAGTTCACGCCACCGATATATTAAAGAAGTGAAGGATATACCAATCAGTCTGCGAGCTACCAATAGGTGATGTCTTCCAGTATGAAGATGATATCCAAACAAAATAACAATCATAGTAGCCAGAACTACGTTCGAACTGTTATAACCCGAGTCTAGACTAAAACCTATTTCCCTGCTGTGTGAGCAGTCTACTTAATTGCTTGCTTTAGAAAATGTATACAATGACCTTGATATGTAAGCCAATGTTTTAGACTGTTATACCCAAATTTTGGAAATGTCTCTGCTCAAATTCCACAGGCAGGCAAGAAAACCAGCTCTGATACCACTGAAATGTCCCAAACCGAGATTTTTCCCAATACCCTCAATAATATGTCAGAAAATTTAAATAAATATATTCATGCAGGTAAAATATTGATTCACAACAAATAACCAGCAAAATGTCCCAATAAAACCCTCAGCAAATATTATTGCATTATACAACAACAATACAATAATAATGGGATTTCAACAATCCAAAATTTGAACTACAAAATTCAACAGTAATATCAAATGACAAGAAGAACCTGAAAATGCAATAGTGAACTCTGTTGTGAATCCACCCTGAGATGAACTGGGTTTCCATCCAATCCACCAAGAAAGCCTGAAGGTTTCCATCCGTAGGTTTTAGAATCGAAAATTGAAGCTCTTTGGATTCTCCAAGAGAAAATGAATTCGTAAACTAAGCATGCCTCAAATGAGCCTCCATTCCTTCTTTTAAAGCAATAGTTGCGACTCTTCAGTTTCCTTTCTCTGTCTTTTCATATTCTCACTTTTTGTCACTTTAAAATAATACATCCATTAATAATAAAGTATGAAATCTTCTGGCATTAAAATGGATGGCCAAACAAACTCGGAATAAGACGTGTGATAGCTTTTCAGAAAGCTCTCAGCAATACGCTCCAAGTCCAATACTGAAATTTCATGAAGACTGAACTCTGGCGACTTACTATAAATAATAAGTATCTGGAAACCCTGCAGAAACTACTCTGATTGGCTTGAAATTGGAATTTCCTAGGCCAAATATCATACTGACCCTAGTCAAGCCCTGGTTAGCCTATTGGGCCACGATAAAATGGCTAACGTAGCACATAAATAATGTGCCCTAAAAAGGGGACATTACAATGAGGAATGTGAATACAAAACCATTTCAATCTTTTTCAATGTGTAGATGTGCATGTATGTAAATACATTCATTGTGTATGTGCTTATGTAAAAAATTTAATTGTGTGTGTGTGTGTGTGTGTGTGTGTGTGTGGGCGCGCGCACGAGCACGCATGTGCATGTATGGTTGTGTATATTTACGTGCAAGTGCACCTACTTGTGTGTGCCCATGATTGTGCATGTGTGTGGGCATGCACATGTGTGTTTGTGTGTATGCACACATTTTTTGTGTGGGTGTGCATATGCATGTTCACTCATCATGAGATACCAATTTAGCTAATCAAAACATGTTATGAGATCCTTCATGCAAAAGCCATAAATAATCTTGTGTAAGAAATAATAGAGCCATAACACAAAAACAAGCACAATGCAACCAAAGTATTTTGATTTATCCTTAGCACAACTCATTTACCTTACATACAATTCATTTTCTAAGTCAAATACCTATTTACAATTTTAATGTATCTCTACATTTTTCAACCTTTAATTGATACTCAGTCAAATTTGAAATATTATAAAAAAGAGGAAATATTAAATCCACTTGGAAAGTCTACCTCATTTAAGCATTTCCTGAATCATACTTCTTCAAGATTGTGTATGGTCCAAATTTCATCATCTTCAACCTATTCTATGTTCTCATTGTTAACCTCTCTTATATGAACCATGGCTTCATCCCCAAAATGAAATACCTTAAGGCCTTTTCTATTTATTGTTCATCTTATTAATGTGTTCTAACCTCTTCATGGAAGTTCTTCGGATGCTTTGCAAAGTCTTTTCTCCTTTGTTTATCTTCTTAACTTTGAAGCATTTATGAGGTTGCTTCCATACACATGCATGCATCCATCCATCCATACATTCATGCATCCATGCAAACATACATTCATTCATTCATTCATCCATCCATCCATATATGCAACATACATACAATCATGCATCGAACTATTCATTTGTACATACATGTATCCTTGCATTCATACATACACCCACACATCCATAATACATTTTTTCATTAATTCATACTTTTGTAAATCCACGCATACATCCATACAAGCTACTATCATCTACTACCATCTAGGATTTTGATTGCTTTTGACTCCTACCATTCTTTCCACTTACCCTTGGGTTTTTTATGATCCATGCATACATATACTCATTCATACATCCGTACTCGTGCAAAATGCATGCATTAAATGCAATATGCATACATCCATCTATAAATTCCATCCATAAATTCCACATATATATACATACATCTGACATAAGCATACACGCACATGCATGCATGTATACATACAGCTACTACCATCTACTACCATCTAGCATTTTGATTGCTTTTGATTCCTATAATTCTTTCCACTAACCCTTGTGTTTGTTTACGATCCGTACATACATATATTCATTCATACATCCATTAATGTGCAAAATGTATGCATTAAATGCAATATGCATACATCCATATATAAATTCCTTCTAGATACATAAATTGTACACATACATACATACATCTGACATATGCATACACACACATGCATGCATGTATACATAAATGCATACATTCAACACACACACACATTTGTTTAACCATACAAACATGCATACTTGCACATATAAACATAGGTCCATACATCCACACACGGGGTTTAGCATGCATCTGCAATGTTCTCTGCTAGGAGGTTTGCTCATTCTCAGACTTGCTATTAAGTTCTAACTTTGCTCAAAGGCGAAACAAACAATACTTAATTCAACATGCCTGGAACTTTAAGAAATTACATATTATTACTGTAATCCATTACTTCATTTCATAAGATGAATACAATTCAACGAGAAAGAGAGGAATAATTTTGTTAAGGAAACATCGTTGAACATCCACGTAACTGTTTCTTTGCATCAACGTATTCTCTGAAGTAAATAACACTTCAACTACACAGTCTGGAAAATTCAAAATTTATGCATCTGGACACATACGTTCATCAGATACGCAGACCTTGGTGTGGCCAGAAGAGAGTCGTTCACACCATGCGTTATATCCTCAGACTTGGTTGCTTTGTTGTTGAGAAGTCTCTCGTGAATCAAGAGTTGAGACTTAGCCTTAACTGTATTACCTCCTCTTGTATTTGATCGCCGGCTTAGACTGGCCCATAATGATTGTATGACTTCTGGCGCACGCTGCCAAGGGAAAGACTTTGAAAACAATAATTCGTGAATCCTCCCACGTTTCAAATTGTTCCCTTACGTGAAAACACAAGAAGACAAATCCACCATTCAACGTGTCCACACTATTCAGAAAATCTCCTTGCCACCCATCACTTGTCAACAATGCGGTCTCAAATATTTGTCTCAATGTAAAAAATTCCTTCTTCCAGTCTCCACTAGGTCAGTATTTTCTGGCGAAAGGAGTCCAAACCACTATGCTACATGCCAAAGTAATCTTCAAATATTCAGCCTCCTTGATTTCTCCCAAAGAGCCATTATTTAATCCCAACCATAATCAGTTAAGGAAGGAGTCTCGTAAAGGAACTACCTTAGTGTTAAGAAACACTAACTTTATTCAAAATTTCTAGTCGAACCAACTTATAATTATTTAGTATTAATTTGATTTTAGAATTAATATTAGATAATTACTTCCTTTATTAATTCAACTTACTCCTTATTTGGGGACATGACAAGTCTCCCCTGCCACGTGTTGCTTGCCCACAAGCAACTGTGAATTTGGATGGGCCAAAATCTGCTCATTTTCCCAAGTAGCATCGTCCAAAGGCATATTTTTCCATTTGATCAGATATTCATGAATGGTTCGATTACGCAGATGTCGGTCCTGCGTGTCTACAATCGCCTCAGGAATCATCTCAAGTTTCCCTTCTTCATCCAAAGGAGGCAACTCCGCTGAAACTCTAATCTACTAACCTAGAGCCTTCTTGAGACAAGAAACATGGAACACATTGTGTATCTGGCTACCCGCGGGTAAATCCAGTTCATATGCCACCTCTCTAGTTTTGCCAACAATCTGATAAGGGCCATAAAATCGAGGCTTCAATTTCTCAGCCCCACTACGCTTGAGGGATGACTGTCAATAGGGCTGTAATCGGAGGTACACTAAATCACCCACCTCAAAGCTCCGTTCCACCCTCTTCTTATCGGCATAATGTTTTTGTTAGTTTTGAGCACAATGTAAATTGTCTTTAAGAGCTTTCAAAATGTCCTGACACTCCTGAAGCCAGTCACGTGACTTGGGTACATTACTATTATCAAAAGCAAAATCAACGAAGGATAGAGCCTCATACCCATATAAGGCCTTGAATGATGTCATACCTATAGACATATAGAAGGTAGTATTATAACCATACTCTCCCAAGTGCAGCCATCGGAGCCAAGCCTTTTGATGTCCTGCAACATAATTGCGGAGGTAGCCTTCAATCCATTTGTTGACAATTTCAGTTTGACCATCGGTCTGAGGATGGTAACTAGTGTTGTGATGCAATGTTGTACCTGTCAACCTAAATAATTCTGCCCAAAAATTGCTCAAAAACCTGCTATCTCTATCACTGACTATATTCCTTGGTAATCCATGTAAACGAAATACTTCCTTGAAGAACACTTCTGCAACCTGAACAACGGTGAAGCCTGTAGTGATAGGAAAGAAATGTGCAAATTTTGTCATCCTATGAACCACAACAAAAATACAATCTTTACCTTGAGCCCGAGGTAATCCAGTAATGAAATCCATAGATATACTTTCCCATTTATGATCCAAAATAGGTAAAGGTTGTAATAACCCTGTTGGATAAGAATGTTCTGCCTTATTCTACTGACATGTGATGCATTCCTTGACATAGTATAAAACGTCATTTTTAAGCCCTTTCCATGTAAATCTTTCATGGATATACCTGTATGTCTTGAAATAACCTGGATGTCTTGCTAAGGGCAAATCATGTACTGTTTGCAAAAAATTTAACTTTAACTTAGATTCAGGTACTAAAAAGATTTTGTCTTTGTAAATAATTTCATTCACAACTTTCTACCTATCATCTTGAGTCTTACCATCCAATAAATCACAAGCAAAAGAATTTTTAGAATATTCGACCAATAACAAAGATATCCAATCAGCTGATACCCCACTTAAAACATTTATTTCCGGTCTCCTAGACAAAGCATCAACTACAACATTGTTCTTCCCCTTAACATATTCAATTTCAAAATCATAAGCTTGAATTTTACTGATCCACTTTTATTTTCTATCATTCAAGTCTCTTTGATTAAGGAAATACTTCAGACTATTATGATTAGTTTTAACTACAAATTTGGCCCCAACTAAATATTGTCTGAATTTAGCTAATGCATGCATAATAGCTAACATTTCCTTGTCATATATCGAATACAGTTTTTCAGCATTAATGAGTTTCCTGCTTTCAAATAGTATCAGATGTTTATATTGCATTAACACAGCTCCAATTCCTTTACCTGACGCATCACATTCTAATACAAACGGTTGATCAAAATCTAGCAATGCAAGGACAAGGCAAGAACTCATTACCTCCTTGAGTTTGTCAAATACCTTTTGTGACTATGCAGTCCATCTAAATGCCCCCTATTTGGTAAGATTTGTCAGTGGTGCTCCAACCTGTGAAAATCCTCTAACAAATCTCCTGTAATAACTGCATAGACCAAAGAATCCTCTCAAATCAGAAAGAGTCCGTGGAGACGGCCAATCTTGAATAGCCCTGATATTTTCTTGATGCACTTGCACACCTTTAGCACTGATCATATGTCCCAAGTATAAAATTTTTGTCATACCAAACTCACATTTAGAAGCTTTTGCATACAAATATTGAGACTCCATTATGCCCAAAATCTCATCAATATATTTTAGGTGTTCCTCCCAAGTCTTGTTGTAAATCAATATATCATCAAAGAAAACAAGCAAGATTTTCAGCAGCTGCTTATTAAAAATATGGTTCATACAAGACTAGAATGTTGCTGGAGCATTTGTCAGTCCAAAAGGCATAACCAAAAATTCATAATGACCATAGTGACAACAGAAAGCAGTTTTATGAATATCATGTTCCCTTAACTTAATCTGGTGATACCCTGATCTCAAATCAATTTTAGAAAAATATACATCACCATGTAATTCATCTAACAATTCATCAATGCGGGGAATCAGATACCTATTTTTTATAGTCTTTTTATTGAGGGCACAATAGTCGATACACATACGTAGAGTCCCATCTTTCTTTTTGACCTTCACCACCGATGAAGTAAATGGACTCGAGCTAGGTCAAACATGTCCCATCTCTAATAACCCCTTAATAGCTTTTTCTATTTCATCTTTGAATGCCTTAGGATGCCTGTATGGTGTAATGATTACGGGCTTAGCCCCTTCTTCCAATTCAATTGTATGTTCAAAACCTCTATCTGGGGGTACCCCATGTGGTATATCACTGAAAACTAAACTGCGAGAATCTAATATTTGCAACAAATCATCAGAATAATGCTTAGTTTCAAACCCTGTTACCTTTGTAGAGATCAAACACTGTGTTGACCAAGCAACCTCTCCATGATGAAAAATGGCTTCCATACTTTTAGCAGAGACAATTCTGGGTCCACCATTCAACATTCCCCTAAGAATCACATTTTGTCCATCCACTTTGAAAGAGAATTCCACACGTTTAAAACTCTGCAAATATTTATCCAAAGTTTCCATCCACTGAATTCCTAACACCATGTTAGTATCCGCCAAATCAATCACATAAAAATCATCAGTTACAGTATAATTACCCAAAACAACACTCAGCTATGGAACCTTATGCGTACTTACTAAATTAGTGCCACCTGCCACTTTCACATCAAACCCTTCATGTTTAACTACCTGTAAACCTCTTTTCTTAACAAGAGCAACATCAATAAAATTATGGGTAGATCCACTATCAATCATAACAATAACTTGCTAACCCTGTAGCACCCCTCTTACCCTGAAAATGTTGTAACGAGGAATTCCTGTCATGGATGCTCTTATACCACCTGGCTGTTTTTCTTGTTCAGTGGCAGTAACCTTTTGGGAACTCTCTATTTTTGGATCAATATTTTCCCCGTCTTCATCATCATCTGAGATTACTTCAATATAATGTATTTTCCCTTTACCCAAACACCTATGACCTGGTTGCCATGATTCTTTACAATTAAAGCACAGTTTGCGCAACCTGAGTTCATCCCTTTCCTCTTTATCAATTATGGGTTTTGGAAATGTTTCTTTGTCGAAAAGATCTTTGTCTTTATCCATGTTTGGTTGAGGGTTTTTGTTCCAAATTTTCCCTTTTATGGAAGGTTCTAGATCTCTAGCCTTCTTAATAGCCATTTGTAGTGTGGTAGGATATAAAGATTTCACCCAACCTTTCAAAGAATCAGAGAGTCCATCAATAAAAAGAACAATCTTGTTTCGCTCAGAGATTTCAGTGACAAGTACAACCAATTTTTCAAATTCTATTATATATTGTTCAACTGTGTTAATTCTTTAAAATGTAATTCAAAATCTTTAGAATCAAACCTATCAATGAGACGTTTCGTGAATTCCAAATATGTATCTACAAGATTATGGCCCAATGTGGCCTGCCCATGGTGCCCCTATTCATGTGCTACTCCATCAAGATGTAACACTGTATATTTGATAGCTTCATCTTCCTTCATAGGGTTTAATTGGAAATATGTGTCTAATTTATGAACCCAAGCCCTGGCAGTGGTTTTGCCCGTGCCATCAAAATAAGGGATGGACATCTTCCCAATTTTCCTCTGTAATTCACTATTGAAATTCCTGCCCCTGTGCGGCCTATGTTTCATTCTGACATCCATGTATTCCCTAAATGACATGTGAGATCTGAATTCTGCCCTAGCTGAGTCCCAATCATTCAAAATTTCATCTTGTACTTCTCTAACTGTAGGTTCATGTTTTGGGTGTAAATTTTGTGTAGTAAAATTTGGCATATAAGGTCTAGTTGTTGCTGATCTTTCAGGATGATTGTTATTAATTGAACATTCATCCCTACCACCTTCATTTTGATTTTGGTTTAAATTTTGGGTCATGAATTGAGTCATCATATTGGTCATAGTATTGATATTGTTCTGCATATCTTGTTGACTTCTAATCAATGCTGCAATTAAATCCCTATTATTTTTTGGTTCCCCCATGTTATTGTCATGTTCAAAAATTATTGCTTCTTCTATCTAGGTATGACTTTCCTCAATTTCAAATTGTGGTGTTGAACTAGAAGGTCTGGTTGGATTTCTATTTTGACACTCTCTGGTATTCCAGAAGTTGTAATTGTTTGATGACATATTCAGTAAAACATTTCTACTGTTTTGGCAATACAAACACCCTACATGCTGGCAAGATTGAAAGCTCTGATACCACTGCAATGTTCTTTGCTAGGAGGTTTGCTCATTCTCAAACTTGCTATTAAATCCTAACTTTGCTCAATGGCAAAACAAACAATACTTAATTCAACATGCCTGGAACTTTAAGAAATTACAAATTATTACTGTAATCCATTACTTCATTTCATAAGATGAATACAATTCAACGAGAAAGAGAGGCATAATATTTTTAAGGAAACATCGTTGAACATCCACGTAATTGTTTCTTTGCATCAACGTATTCTCTGAAGTAATTAACACTTAAACTGCACAATCTGGAAAATTTGAAATTTATGCACCTAGACACATATGTTCATCAGATACGCAGACCTTACTGTGGGCAGAAGAGAGTCGTTCACACCATGCACTGTATCCTCAGACTTGGTCGCTTTGTTGTTGGTAAGTCTCTCATGAATCGAGAGTTGAGACTTAGCCGTAACTGTATTACCTCCTCCCATATTTGGTCGTCGGCTTAGACTGGGCCGTAATGATTGTATGACTTCCGACACACGCTGCCAAGGGAAAGACTTCAAAAACAATAATTCATGAATCCTCCCACGTTTCGAACTGTTCCCTTACGTGAAAACACAAGACAAATCCAACATTCAACATGTCCACACTGTTCAGAAAATCTCCTTGCCACCCGTCACTTGTCAACAATGCAATCTCAAATATTTGTCTTACTGTCAAAAATTCCTTCTTCCAATCTCCACTAGGTCAGTATTCTCTGACGAAAGGAGTCCAAAACACTACGCTACATGCCAAAGTAATCTTCAAATTTTCAGCCTCCCTGATTTCTCCCAGAGAGCCATTATTTAATCACAACCATAATCGATTAAGGAAGGAGTCCCGTAAAGGAACTACCTTAGTGTTAAGAAACACTAACTTTATTCAAAACTTTTAGTCGAACCACCTTATAATTATTTAATATTAATTTGATTTTAGAATTAATATTAGATAATTACTTCCTTTATTAATTCAACTTACTCCTTATTTGGGGACATGACAGCATCCATCCATCCATGCATACATTCATTCATACATGCATGG
Organism: Thuja plicata; assembly: GCA_018584345.1. Taxonomy (NCBI): domain Eukaryota; kingdom Viridiplantae; phylum Streptophyta; class Pinopsida; order Cupressales; family Cupressaceae; genus Thuja; species Thuja plicata. Next base: position 3,209,667 of record MU226797.1, on the reverse strand, counting down.
CACGCTTACATACATGTGCTTGGACACATACATGCATATAAGCATGCACCTATACATGCATAATAATTGTGATTCGTGCTTCACACAAAGGAATAACATTAGTTGGATACAATTTTGTACTTTTCACTCTTGCTTAAAATAATGACATTAGTAGGATAAAATTCCATATGTTCCATTCAAACTTAAACCACACTATTCGTGCCACATTTTATTTGAACCATCACAAAGTCAATACCACACAAGAATGTCACACAGTCAAACATGGCATGCTTGTCATATGAGCTTAACAAACCCATACAACTCATTAGTATCTCCAAACCAAATATGTTACTTGTTGCTTCATTCAACTTCAATACAATATAACATGGAAGAACCAAATATCAATCAACCATGATGCATAAATAGACACACTAGGTACAACGTAAATTTCAATGCAAACTACAAATTAAATAAAACAAAATTGAATAAGTTAATAACTTGCAAACAAAACCCATCATACAACTAAATGGTGTCATTAGATCCTTCATGTAAATGTCATACAATAATCATGTAGAAGCATCAATATCACTCAACCATGATTAATTAGCTTCGAAAAAGAATCCATACACAATCATTTTAATTTTTTTATTATCAAAATCCATACGACTTATCATGTCATTAACAATTTCACTCAAAACATCACATAATCATCATGCATGAATAAGAACACTACACACACCATAAAGTTTAATGAACATCAATCACACCATAGATTTAACATAAAAGCTAAAACAATTGGCTATTATTTCATATTAGTTATACTACCCTAACACACACCATGTGTATAATCCATTAGAATAATCAAACATAAGTCCATGTCAATCAACCATGAGGTATGAACACAAACATTAATCACCGCATAATGATTTAATCAAATTCCACTTAACCCTAAAAAACATGCACACAAATAGTTAATTACACTTGGTTAACCGTGTCGCCCTTAATGCACATGAACACCAAACACTCCATAATGGTTATACGTAGATTAGTTAAACAAATTTCATACAAAGCCCATAAGACTCTTCCTTCACACGTAATCACAATGCATAAGTACACTAGGCATATTGTAGGAGATTCATGTAATCTTCAAACAAAACCCATACAACTCAATCACACGTACACCATCATGCAAACTTCAAACATAATCCATAAAACTTACAAAATTAGTATTACAGTTTACACAAAAGCAATATAGTAATAGTACAAAATAGTGAATATAGTGTGCTTCATAAATAAGCGCACCAATAATGGTGCATAGCTAATTTGCAGCTAACAACTATAGTGTTCAATGTTCTTGTACATTAAGGTCGACAATAAAAGGATACATACAATCATCATGCACACTTATGCCATCAAAACATTCAAACAAAACCCATAAAATCAATGCAATGTGTCATTAAACCCTTCATGCCAAATCCATATAATTATCATGCATAAGAGTAAATGTCACTCGACCATGATGAATAAACATTTGCAGTTCGAATAACATACGAGTTTGATGCAACATTAAAACAAAACCAATACAATTAAATGATATATGTCACCAAAACTTGAAATAAAGCCCATGCAACTCAATGACATAAACCATTGGAGCTAAAAATAAAACCCATACAAATAATGTATAAAAGTAAATGTCTCTAAACATGTTACCTATTTAAGCACACTATAGGAGTTTGATGCACGCTACTCATGATGAAATCTTCACTCAAAAGCCATGCAACTCATATCATACAACTAAGCCATTCACCCATTATGCATACAATCATATGCCACATTCAATTACAAATATTACACACTAGAGTTGGTCACTCTACCATTGTGAATGAACAACCACACTACATGCACAAATACAACACTACATTAGCCATAGAAAGAAACAATGGCATTGACACTACTGCATTAGCCATATAAATGTCATTGAGACAATTACAAGTGCACTATGACACACCATAAGACTAAATGGCAAACATGTATCTCGATATAAAAGCCCTGTAATCAATTACACAAAGTCAATGTCATCAATTCTAATCAACAAGAACACTAAACATTAAATATCATTAGATGAATTTATTTCCTCTATTATTTACTAACACTCTTTTTGTCAAGCTATACTAATCATATACACATTCCATTTTTGCTCTCTATATTTTTATATATTTACATTCCATAAAAACATTCATGATAAAAATATATAATTCGAGTGAAAAATAAAATTGTCCTTTTTTAATATTTTCATTAATCATACCTAAATATATATAGAATTGTTTAATTAACAACAAATAAGTTATTTTAATTAACTTTTAACACATTTGTTTAACATAAAAATTTAATTTAATTAACTTTACAAACAAATAAAAAAAATAGCAGAAAAAAGAACAAGAAACACCTCTTTAAGGATGTCCGTGACCATCCATAAGAGTTTATGGAGGGGTATTACTACCCCTCCTAAAAAAAGTACTTTTTATTAGTTATGAATGTAAAATAATATTTACAGGGAATTTGTCTGCAAGCTTGTTTTCAAGTTTTCATCACTATACAATAATTTCCAACTAAGCTATTGACATTTTTTAAATTTTAGTGTTCCTGTATTATTTCTTCAATTTTGATTGTAAAATAATATTTACATGGAATTTGTCTGCAAGCTTGTTGTCAAGTTTTCATCACTATACAATCATTTCCAACTAAGCTATTGACATTTTTTAAATTTTAGTGTTCCTGCATTATTTCTTCGAATCCAAAAGAAAGCTGCACAATGTCCATTTCACATCTTACATTTATCAAAAAAGTTAGCATCAAAACTCATCAAATAGATTGTACATTTACTAGCCATCTATGAGATGGTAGGGAAGTAAAATTTAACCGACCTATAGGAAATAGTGCACTATTCTACCATTCTTGACTCTTGAACCTTATCTATTGGGTAATAAACACAAATTCTCCACTATAAGAAGTTTGAATTACTTGGGCGTACCTTAGCTCATCGTTCAAAAGCATAACTCCTCCAATCCATGTTAAAAGAAATGAACCCTCTACAAATCAAAAGGCACTGCAAATACATTAGAATCTTCATCTAGGACTGTCGATTAAACAATTAGAATCTTCATCTAGGACTACAGATTAAAACAACCAAAAGATTAGTCAGGCATCATTAAAATTAAAAAGCTAGATATAAGATGGTATCTTAAATAAATAAAACTATGAAACTATGACAGAAAGCTTTACACCCTCTTAAAAAAAGAATAAGGTACTTATCAAACTCTCCTTATAAGAGAGACATATATTATCACTCTTAACACCTTCCCACTGTGTGACACATAACATGAACTTTTCATAGAAAATATGCAACTAGTGATATCATTGCCATGTATTGCAATCTAAGAAATACAAACTGTCAGGAACAAGGGTTGCAGCAGGAGTCCCTGCCAAATGCGATTGGAAATTATTGGATTGTTATTCAGTAACTGAGCTCTGGGGCAGTGAGAAATAGGGGGTCTTTACACTAGTACCAATTTTCTGTGGCACTGTCATAACAGGTAACTGGGCTGAAAAGATGGTTTGGAAATTGGAACACATATTTTATTTTTATGGAGGTACATACCTGCAAGCAAGGCTGCCCAGCAGAGACATGAAGCCTGCGAGCAATCCAACCCAGCGAGCGAAAAAACATTTTCAGTTAGGATACGTTAGGAAAAAGTAGAATGTATTACCAGAATATACAATGGAAAGAGTGGAAACGAAATTGCTATTTCATTTTTTATGTTAGGGTTGATTACTACATTCAATAGTTACCATTGAAAATTGAAATCAAAAGTTGAGTGGAACACTGAAATCTACATAAATTTTAAAGGTGAATATATAATTGTAATGTAACGATTATGGAAATAGATACTTGATGCATTGGATCTAACAATTATCGCCAGACTGCCTAGAAAAAATCTTAAGGCATTGAGTACGTAAGAGAAAATGCAGAGAAATAGAGACATAGAGGTAGCTGGACTAACCTATACCTGTACTGCGATTCAAATTTAAACTGCAAAAGGAATTTGAGGTAGAAGAAAGAGAATTTGAATGGGGACATTTATGCACCCCAAGGTTTGCTGATACACAGATTGTGATAATGCTTAACCTACAAGACTAAGAGGTTGAACATGACAAGACTAATGTATGAAAGTTATGTCTTTTACAAGAATTTGTTTTTCCTGTTTTACCACAGTTACAGTTACCCAAAGAACAAATTTTAAGGTTATTTGGTATAAGTTAATGTTATGTTTACCTATTGGATTGCCTTGACTACATGTAAAACTAGGTGACTTAAAAAAAAATGATTCAGCTAAATAGTAAAACCAAGGATATGCATGAATACCAAACTATTGTAAAAATCTGGGTTTAAGTTTATTGTTGAAGGAACATAAGAGGAATCTGAAGTAAACAACTGCATTTTGATATATAAATAATTGAAATTTAAAATAAAAAATTAGCTCTTGTTAAGGATGATTACAGAAATTGAAGAAAGAGATAATGAAATTGGGGCTTTTAAGATCGCTTGATGGTATAACAAATATGAAAAGTTTAAAACTCTACTAACATTCCAGGAATATCTAAGTCTGACAGGAAATATTTTACCAGTGAATGAGGAGATTATCAGAGTTTTCGATAATTAATCAGATGAACCATTGGATGCCAAAGCCACCAAATCTTTTGACAGGTACTACATAAGAAAAAGGAAACAAGAAATGGATGTTGAACTAGAATCTCAACCAAAATCAAAAGAAGGTCAAATTGTGTCTAGTCAAGACGAAAGTTGATGCTTGTGGAGACGGAGAGGTTAAAAGGCTTGAGGAGTTTGCTAAAGACACAGGTTCTAAGTATGGTGAGTCCAAATATTGTCTTAAAGACAAGTTTGAGGGAGAAAATGAAATGAATGAGAAGAGTAAAGAGCTAAAGCCGGAAGGAGCATTCTTGAAAGAAGAAAACTCAGAAGTTACCATTGAAGAAAAGATAGAAAAGAATCAATTTCTTGTGATTTGCAGCCTAATAACGATCATGGGTTGATGGAGGAATCAGAATTTACAGATGTTAAAAAAGATTCCTCGATAACAAAAGATGGTGATGTCCAAGACACATCAGTCCAATTTTAAGGTATGGAAGTAATTGAACCACCTAATGGTAATTCACAACGTATGGAGGTAATTTGACCATGTGATGAGGATTCGAAAGATATTGGTCTTGCTATTGTGATGATTAATTCGGCTATGATTTACCCCCATGAGGAGGAATCAGATGTTTATCAAAATTGGGGAGATAAAGGTAATACTCTATAGATTGGAGCATAAGGATCCCTTTATTCAAGTTCAAGGATATTCACATGCAATGATTTGGGGCCCTGGTGACATTGATAGAAAGAATGAGCAGACTGCTGCAATTTTGAAGAAACAAGTTGATTGCTCAGTTGAGATTGAAGCTCTTCACAAGTCAGAGCAAGTTCTTAGGAAGAAGTACATCAACAAGGTGGAAGGTATAAAAGGCAGTGTCATGTCCCCCATTTAAATAGAGTTTTAATAATAATTAAATGATAAAATATTATTAAATAAATAATAATAATGTATTAGTTAATAAATATATACATATATTAATCAATAATATTAACAATATCAATAATTGAATAATATAACTATTTAATATACAATTAGTAATTTCATTATAATAATTATTATGTCATTATAAATTAATAAACCTTAATCAATAATTAATAATATTATCTAATAATCTAATAATCTAATATACAAATAATATCATTAATCTTATTATATAAAAATTAATAATGATAAATATATATAAAAGTAAATATATCTCCAGAATACTATTGTCGACGACAAATCTCTATGAATGAGTCGACGGCTCAATGAACCGTCGACTCCCTTCCGGAACCGACGGCTTCCGCCACCCATGCAGGTTACAAATAAGCACCAAGGGTTCGAACAGTAGGGGAAGTGGACAGACAGAAACAAGGAAGGAAACTTGGAATATAATCCAATCAGCATTCAATATAAAAGTAATACAGTCAGCTATGATCCAATCATCAATCACAGTCATCAGCAACAAATAGAGAAGGCAAAGGGGAAAACCATCGATGCAGTCAGGAATATAAATCCAGTCAATGATCAATATATAGAATCAATGTTTACTGAAACGGGAGGTAAACATCGCTCAGGGATAAAAAGACAATAACTTCAAATCATTCATTCTTCTGATCTTTACATACCTATCGCAGACAAACGTAAATCTAAGTTGCTATAAAGACGACAATACAGAGCGACGATGCCATTCACAGAAGTCATCCATTATTTGGCACCAGAATATTATAATACCGAATCCAATATCCGAATCACCCGACAACCACATATACGACTTGGGCATGCGACTGATATAACCTTGGAAATAAATAAAAACCCGCAGTGATTTATATATAGCAGATTGGGCTCAACTATCGATACCTACAGATAGTCATTGGGATAGAGATAACATTCTCAGGTGCAGATCATTAGAGGCACAACAGACAGATTCCCACTCATCGGGTATAATCAGAAATCTTTACAGTAGTTGTGTGAATCACCAAATCAGAGGAACTGTTAGACATTAGCTTATTTTATCATCCATACCAGATATTATAGAAATCATTGTATTACACTTGATACAAATATATTCAAGATCAATCCACTTATAGCCTCTATCTAGTCCTCCATTCTGAGATAACAGTGAAACTGATAAGAAGAACTATTCTATAAACTGATATAATATACATATTGTTCTTGGAAATAATATACATTATCAATTACATCAGTTCCTAAGTGAATTCATGGACTGCAATTTCTAGTCAGAATAGAGAATTCAAGGTAATT
>MU226797.1:3170296-3189257 GCA_018584345.1 Thuja plicata | reverse complement strand
GGTGGTAATGCCAAAGGCCCAAAAGAAAAACCTTGTCACAGTTGCCTGAAGATAAGTTTGAGGAGTTGATAGAAAATTTTGAAAAGGAGCCTGCCAAAGTTTCAGCAGGTTGGTGTTTTAATGGTCCGGTGGCAAATTCAATGAGGTTTCCATGGATAAACAAAACCCAATTAGTGATGCTGGTGGGAAAGAGAAGCTGGTGCTTCTAGGAAAGAAAGTTAGTCCCATGCTTTCTAATGCACCTCAAACATTAGATTGTTGCATGTGCAGTGGCAATGAAGTTTCAGTTTCAGATTCCATATACAGATGTAAGACTTGTGGAATTTATGTCCATGGAAAGCAAAAATCTGATCAAGTGGACCTATTAATAGTATCTGACTGGCTTTGTAGAAAATATGAAGTTTTAGGTGGTACTATTGCTGCTGCACGTGGATTAGATATCTCACTAAGAGATTTGATTCTGCCTTCTCAAAAGATGGAAACCATGATGATGGAATTCCCTGTAAAGTAATGAGGCAAATAACTATGGCATGTGGTAAAACTTGCAGCCAAGGACAATCAATGGAGTCCCAAGCCCTTCTTTGTCTTTTGAAAGACACAAATGGCAGCTGCTATTTGAACTGGTGAAAGAAATGTCAAAACCCACAGCAACTTTAAGGCTGAAGTGGGCTATAATGGACTTCAGTATTTGGTTATCCAAACTTGAGTCTGCAGATCAATTGAAGCTCAACAAACCGACTATTTTAATTGGCATCTTTAAGTTTGTTGATGGAAGAGAAACCACTGAGTCACAGGTTTCATTGCAACAGATTACAGCCTTCTCATATCAGGCTACTGGGCAGCTTAATCCAGGGGAACTGCAGTTGTACAGAGGAAAATTAAAAATGACAGCTCATCTTTATCAAGAATCAGAGGAGGGTATTTGTACCCATGGTACATTGCAATAAGCAGTTGTTCCCCTTACTGCAACATACAAGGAGTTTGTGATCAAAATTCCAGGGATTACATTGATTGCAAACACAATGTTGATACCACCAGAAGACACTATTTTGTCTTCTGCGGTATGAAATCCAGATATATGTTGGTTTGGTTAACTACTCAGTAGTTGCAATATGGGCTTTGAAGAATGCAGATCTTGGAGTCGTTGCTTCTGAAACAGGATCAGAAGTTGTTGCTGATTTGGCAATGAGTGCTGTAGTTGTTGAAAAAGGCATTTGGAATGGAGCTCCAAGCATGGCTAAAATGAAAAGAATGAAGATGTGTGTTCAAGAATACCAAACCCCTCAAGGTGTGGAGTGGTCAAGGATTCCCTTAGAGATAAGATACTCCACTATGATAGTGCTTGGCCCATTTTGAACATGTTTAGGATGGAACACAAAAGATGGATACTCTATGGGGTATTGACAAAAAAGGACCTTGTGGGAAAGAATCGTCAACTTGATTGGGTTGATTGGACTCTTGTGGAAAGAATCATCACTTTCAGAGCTGTTTTCCATCTCACTATTGCCAATTGCAACATTTTCAGCCGTTCCCACACACTGGAAATAGCCACCAAGGAAAGTTTGATTTCATGGAAAATTCAATTTCTATTGTTTGTCTTCAAAGAGGTGTTTGATTTTTATACAAGGAGGTTTCCAGGCATTGCAACTTCATTTCTAAGCAAGGGAAGGCATGAGCACAACCATGACAAAAAGTTGGAGCCGATTGCATCATGTTTGGACAGTGTTAACCTGGCAAGTGTTGAAGAGTTTCCTTGTTAAAAAGAAGCGACATCATGAAAAATCATGATTGGAAAATGTAAAGGACCCACGATTGATTAACCTCGATCTATTATATGCTACCTTGAAATGAAGAGAGCAGTGGTTAAGGGAGTTACTTTATAGGTCGGCCCCAAAGTAGCTTCTAAAATAAGGTCGGCTTATTTATCAACTAACCCAATTCAGTATAAAAGGGGCGCTCAATGTCATTGGGGATGTATAAAAAAAAGGACCTTTGATATCTGAGTTTTTGAACTTCGCATTATCTGCTGTTGGGACAATACCCCTGCATTAGCACACTGAGATATTTGAATGAAACCCCAAAGAGTTCTCCTGGGCGACTTCGCTTCAGGAGGAGCAGGTCGGGCTAACAAACTGCATTTGTGTTTTCAAGTGAATGTTAAAAGAAGTAAGTGCACAGCACAGAGATGACATAATTGGGATCTAGCAGTAGAATGCAGGCAACAGAAATGTGGCTAGATTACATGAATATCATTTCAGCAACATTATAAGCAGAATTCTTACTGTGGAGTAATCAGGTTGTCTTTACTCATTCACAGTTCTGCAATCATTCCCTTTTGTCAGGCAATGTTGGGGAGGGTATATTTGAAGAAAATCACAACCATTATAAGTGTCTCCTACACCTAATTGCACCTCTACAATCAGCTGTGAGTGCACTCAGGTCTGCATTATCCTAGGCTTCTGACACTGATATCAAATCTGCTAGCTTGTTGGGAAAATTCTGTATTTATCTCAGGTCTGCACATAATTGATTACAAGTTGGGCTTACTGCTGTTATAATTGTATGCATCCCTGTTAATGGGAATCTGAGTACTAGTTTTTTTGGAAATGAGTGTTCAGTATATTTATTTGATTATCTATAGTCAATCTGCTTTGCAATCATTATTGAAACTCTATTGATAGAGTTTTTAAATCTAGCAACTCTGCTGGCCCAAATGCTGTCCTTTCATTCACTGAGATATATAAATCTAGCAACTCTGCTGCTTTGTTTTTCCTTTACTGCATGCACCGTGGGAGGTTCCATCCATGCATGTTGGTCGTGACTCTCCATTGATTTTCCCTTGCTTGAATTTGGATGCACACTTTTCTTTGTTCTTAATTGTTGAGTTTTAAATGGCAGGAGTCTCAGGTGATGCAGAAAACAGTTTGCAGTAAAACAAGCAGATTATTAGCAGCTTTGAACTCTTTCTTGATAATTACAACACTTATGGAAATTGAATCATTCCTGAGATTCAGGTGAGATTGTTTAATTATTGAAAAGAAGATGATAGTTGTGTATTAAAACTTTCATCCTTCAGTTTAAATAATGGTAGGGTGATCCCGAACTTCCTAGACCAATCAAACTCTAGTTGATCTAGGAGAGCACTGCAATATGTAATTGATTTTTGACACCTTTTAAACAAATAAATCTAAAAATCTTACATTACACTCACAACTTGCATTTTACTAGGGAGTCAGTTCAGCCCAAGATATTTTAATTGTAAAGAGATGGTAGGTGTGGGAGATCTAGGTTATAGTCCCCTTTCTCAACATGCATATAAGTTAGGTCAGGTGAGTTCACGTAGTATTTTGAGGAAGGCATTTCAATATTTTTAAAAAGATGATGAGGTCTACAGAACCTTTATTTCCTGCACCTTATCTTGAACTTCCCAATGATCTTGTGCCTTTCTTTTCTAAATTCTTTGCTGAAAATATCAGTGATAGGCTAAATAAAATTTTATAAGATCTGAGCTTACATACTAATATTGAAGTTGTCTTTGCAGACTACTGTAAGTTGTCTTTGCAGACTACTGTAAGTTGTTAATTCCCAGCTCTTTTGTGAAGTCTTCACAGCCACATCAAAAACTTTATGACATAAATCTTCCACAGAGAATCCCTAACACTTGGAGAAACCCTATGTGTGCAAGAACTGATTCAAATGCATGCTACCAATCGCCTTCGTCATCGATTTGGGGAAGTAAGGAAAACACCTTTTGATGAAGTGCAGTCAAATCCCCATGAATCTTTCAAGTTGGGGAAGAACTGATCCATAATTTTATTCATATTTAATTGTAGTTTTTTTGTTGTAATTCTGGGCTTAATAAGACTCGTTGGAGGAAAATTCTTAATGGGATCCTCACGGCATAACCACATTCTCTGTATTGGATCCGAAACCCTTATTAAAGTTTACTATAATGAATAGCAGAAAGGGATGGAGAGCCTCTGGTGTGGTGTGTATGTGGTGGGTGGTTCCTGGATCGGCTCAGGAAGAAATAAAAGTACTAACTAGAAGTGGGATTCTCACTGGATTCATACTCAATACAGCTTCTGCTTCATATGAATATTAAGGAGCTGCAAGTGGAGGAAGAAGAGGCCCAAGCATTTGGGATACTTACTCCCATACCTCAGGTTAACTTTTACTTTTCAATACATCTACTTGTGTACATCTTCCATTTCTATCAAACGAATCTCTCTCATGCAATCTATTTCAACAGCTGAAAGTAGAAAAAAAAAACACCAATCTCAGAATGAGCTTAAAAATTTTACACAAAATTTAATGATCAATTGGAATTGGTGTATACATTTTATTTAGCAGTGTAAATGGTAAATGGGGATCCTCCTTCCCCTCACTATTCTTGCTTTCACCACATAGCAGTTTAATATAATTGTTTTTTGTTTCTTTCTATTTGGATATAACTTTTCTATAATGATTTTCACATGCATATTACTCTTATGTTTTGAAAAGCTAGAAAAGCTAGAACAGCTATAAATCATCTCTAACTAGTACTAAAATGGAAATTAAAATCACATCCAAAATATTTAAGGGTTTTAATTACTTATTTGACTCGTTAACATATAATTCACTGAAAATAATAATTGCCAATTCATTGTACCTATAGCGCTAGGTTTCAAGGTTACAATGACTTTCTAGAAAATAATCTGGTTAATTTTAAAGGAAGAGCAAGGACATTCAAATAGGGTAGGACAGAAGGCAATAACAGACGGATGGCAGCCAGAGCTTCAACGTTCATGCTAGCACAAAATGAAGCTATCAAAGCGAATGCGTAGCTAGGGTTTAGGCTTCAATCTGAATCATCACAAAACATAGCTGGTAAGGGTTAAGGGCTTATGTTGAATTGTGAAAACAAAGCATACCTGGCAATGAGCGGCAATCATTTCGACCAATTTCGGTGCCCTGGATAAGCATTCGCTTTCACGGCATCCTTACACTCACCCTCACCCTCACCCTCACTTCTTCTTACCCTCACACGCAACATTTTGCTTTCACTGGCTCTTACCCTCGCCTTGGCTTTCAACGGATAGATCAAGAAACCAATGGATGTTTAAATTAGTGCTTCGTAATAAGAAATTTTTTATTTTTTTCCCAATTTATGTATGGGGCAAGCCTCTATGGTGCTCTTTACCTTATTTTTACTAGTTATAGTTGTAACTCCTAGATGCAGAGCGCTAAGCGTTCTATTTATTCTCATGAGAGATGGGTTCTTGTGAACCACTACTCATGAAACAGCGTTGACTCAAAAACTACATTGATGAACCCTGATAGCAATATAACTATATGATATTTGTGAAACAAAAGTAAAAGCAATGCAGTAGGAGGATTAAATTGTACAGATGAAGTTGATTATATTGTTTTGTGACCTGCCCATAAAGTAGACTATTTTTGAAGCAAAATGTTTGAAGTATTTAAATACAATTTTGTTTGAAACATGAGAAAAATATATGTATTACACATTTGGCCATATTGAGTTGAAGGCCTTTTTTAAGAAAATTTCAATTCTCGAGATTTTGAAGTTGGCGATTCATTGGGTTTGTAGTGAATGAGTCTGGGAAGTTCTTCTTGGTTATTCTTTAATTGCATGCCTACACATTGAAACAAGAAGTTAGTGGGTTTTTATACGAAATGTATGGATGAGGGCATGTAAACAAGCACAAAAAATTAAAAATTAAAATTTATAGTGCAGAAGGTCAAAGTCAAAATTGTGTACCTTTTCTCATTATAATGAGAGTCGATAAGTAGGAGATATTTTCCACAACAAGTCAAATTGTGATATTGCTAACTGGATTCAATTGTTCAATTTTAGTCAAACTCATTGACACATGTTTCATGAGTAGTGGTTCACACGAACCCATCTCTCGTGAGAATGAATGGAACACTTAGCACTCATTTCAGCTAGTTGATGCTCACAGAGGTGAAGCATCGAGACTTCCTGGGAGGTTAAGCGCACTCAAGCTGGAGTAGTACTGGGATGGGTGACCTCTCAGGAAGTCATGATGCTTCACCTTTGTGAGCATCACCTAGATGCAATGAGTGCTAAGTGTTCCATTCATTCTCATGAGAGATGGGTTTGTGTGAACCATTGCTTATGAAACATGGGTCAATGAGTTTGACTCTAAAAACTACGTAGTTGAATCCAGATAGCAATATCACAATAATGAGAGTTGCTGCAATCGGGACTCTTCCTTTTTCTATTAGGTGGATTATGAGGATTTAATGCACTTACATATTTATCAAAGAATGAATTTTCTTTATGCACATCAACATAGTTTTCCTAGTCAAGTTTGTCCATGTTTGGTGTATTTGGTAGCCTAATGAATCTATGTATATGTGTTGATCCTTGTGTAGACCTTCAAAATTGGTTAACACCTACGGTGTCATTTTCACATTACGATTGAAATGTCATTTTGCAATCTAATTATTCTTATATGTTGCACATATGGTCTTTATCATATGTCAACATTGTGTCTTTCGTCATTAATTAAACATTGAAATTTGTTTAATTAAGTATTAACATTTATGCTAATTTGCATCATAACCCTAATTGGTTTGGCCTATTTAATCATGTTTAAAATCAATATCAATATTATAAAAATCAATTCAAAACCTTTTTGAAGTCTTCAAAATAAATTCAAAACCCTATCAAACCTATCAAAATCATTTCAACATCTTTTCAATACCATCAAAATTGATTCAAAATTATTTCAAAGCCTTTTCAAAATCACCATAATTGATTCAAATCATGCTCAACATTATCAAAACCTTGTCAAAACCATATCAAAATCATCAAAATAAGTTCAACTCCTTATCAATGTCATCAAATCAATAAAAAGTCACTAATTTGCTCTTCTTAGGGGTAAATAACCCTTAATTTATCTTAAACCCTAAGTCTTGATATCCCTTCTCCTAAGTCTTCGCAATTAATTAATTGGATAATTCTTGATTTATGGGATTTTCTAAATTCCTAAATCTTTATTACTAATTTGTGGGAATAAATGAGTTTTTTTAATTCAAAAATTCCCTCCCTTTTCCACATGGGGTTCAATCCCTATTAATTAGCCTACATTCCTCTTTTCTAGCTTCCAATTTTCTTACACCTTCCCTTCCCATTTTACCACTAATTTAGCCTATCCCTTTCCATTCCAAATGCCCTTGATTTATGCATACCAAAATGCAATTCTTCCAATTGTCATAATATGACATTTTTTCAATTGCAACTCCTAAACTATGGCATCTTCCCAATTGTGCATTAATTTGCTAATTTGGTGATTTGGATTCAAAATCCTATAAATTGACCTCAATTTCCTTCAATCTAAAAATCATCTTTTGAATATCCTCATTATCATTCCATTTTGCTTTCATCATTAAGTGCATTTGTCATGGGAGCTACATACTAACTTTTTGAGGAAAAAGAAAGGCATTGGAGAAAGTTGAAGGGAGTTTGTTGTTGATTTGATTTCAATATTTTATGCTTTTCTTTCATGGCTTTGATGTTTAGAATAGATGTTGTTTTCTATGCTTTTGGAGTTTCATGGTTGCTCTTGCATGCAGATATTCCCAATTTCCTATCTTACACCTTGATGTTGTCACTCATATCTATACCAATGGTCAATTGCACATCGAAACTTCTCTATTAATTCTTCACGAAAGAATGTGAATTGTTGATGCAAATATAGGGACGTGTATGTAGATTATTGACAATGTTGTTTGTGCGGTCTTTGTTATTTTATAATCTTGATGGCATGCAATTTGGAAACAATCATTTTAAATCTGACCATTTAGTATCTACAACACTCAACATGAAGAAAAGAGTAGGGGATCCTATTTGGTTGATCATGTTTGAAAGCTTGCCACGACACTTGTTCCAATATGAGTAGGTTCCCCTCAAGGAAGATCCAAAATAGATCAATTCTTTACTCAATTGAGTGTTGGGTAATTTTTGTAAGTGGGGGTGAAGACTGTCAATGGTGGTTGGTATGCAATCCTCTACATTTTTCTTGAAAAAAATAGAGAAAAGTCCTTGGCTTTGATGTCACATAATTAGGTTCAGTACAAAATAGAAAAATCTCATATGGCTTCCAAATTTGTTATCATGAAACCTCATCAAATTTAATAGATATTTGTGCATCTCAAATTTATAGAGAGGTTGTAATTGTAATGCAACACCACTTGGGAAGAGTGTGGGAAAAACCATGTCTACAAGACCCTTAGTATTGTATTCATTTATTAGAGAAGTGTCACGTTGTTTCCATTGAATGAGGGTGTTAAGTTCATTTGTAATGTGTAAGGTTTCTTTTATGATTTCTAGCTCATGGTGTCTATTTGGTAATTTAGCCATTAATGATGATGAATATGTTACTTCATTTTCAAGTTGATCCTCCACAGTTGTAGGCTCAATGTTTGTTGGTACCATATGTTTGTGTTCGACACTAATGGTATGAACCATGCTTGAAATGTCTATATTTGTATCAGGAAGTTGTGTTAGAGATTCAACATCTATTTCAACATCCTTTTAGTACGAGTCATATTTGATGTTATATTGTAATGCAACCCATACATGACTTCTACTCGCATACTAATTATATTGGTTCCCTTGTGTATGGAATCTTTGAACTATTAGGATGTCCAAATCTATAATTTTATGTGGGAGTTATTTTGCTATTATTTTAATATCTTGTGGAAAGCTAATTGTGTGACCACTATATTTGTATTGTCCTCCACGATCTAGAGTGCTTATCAATTTTCCATTATATATTTTGACTCATCCAATTTTAACTGTGAGAAAAACATCTTATAAATGGTACATCTCTTGTAGATGTGTACCTTCCTTCTGAGTAGATGGAACCCATAAAGTAACATTGACAGTGCATGAAGACATATCCATGAGTTTGATGCTTTTTCTAAGAACTTTTATGTCATCCCTTCTCCTTATTATGGAGCTTGGATATACACAAATGATTATTCTAATAATATAAATAAGGCAATTATTGGTCATGTGCACAATTTCACCAAGAGGCGTGAAGGAGAACTGGTGTTTTGGTGATGCAGGAGCATCTTGGGTCGTTAGCAATCCTGCTCAACCAAAAATATGCTTAATTTTGTTCTTTAGCTTGTTTGGAGACTTCTCGGTGAAGTGCTCAATTACCCTATTTTCTCGGGTACTCTTCCTTCTTGCTTTACAGACGGGTCTTAGTGTGTGTCTCTCAGTTATGCTTTCACCGAGTTAGTTTTTATGTTGCTCGGTTATGTTCTTACCGAGTCGTTCCTGTTGCTCAGGTATCATCTTCTCGAGTGGTTTTTGTTGCTCGGTGATGCTCTTCCCGAGTTGTTTATCCTAATTTGGCTGACTTCTACATTTAATTTTTGTGGCATAATTAATGTGGGGTCTCTCATTGGGATCTGTGTGGACCTAAATCTGGGTTTCGCTTAGGGATTTGAATGTCGACCTCTTTGGTGGACTCTTGTATATATTTATTTTTCTGTTCTTAGTTTTAGGCAGTTGTTAGAGGATAGTAGATTTGGGGATAGAAGATTAACTATTGAGATAATTGAAGGGCAGGTCTGTGACCTCGCATGTATGAATATCACTCTGTAATTCATTTGAATGTATATGGCTGAAACCGGGAAGGCCTTACAACCTGACATGTAATGAATTTGATCAATTAATGAAAGACTTTTGTTGTTTCTTCTCTCACTCTGTGTGTTGTTGCTTCCGCATTGTTTTATCTACAAGATGGTTTGGTACTTGGGAGTGCCCTTGGCCCCACTGCCTTACCATCCTTGCGTCAGGTGGTATCAAAGTGAAGGTTAGATCTAAGTTCCAACTTGTAAACCCTAACTGGTTGATATTTTTGTGGGGTAGCAGATTATGATCTGACCTACAATTGAAAAGGGATTCAAGATGGTTTGTGGGAGAGGAAATGCAGATCCAAGTCTAGTGAATATGTTAAGATAGATGGCTGCAAGATTGGAAGTTGTTGAAACAGCCCAATGCAGAGGAAGACATCTTGAAGATGTTAGTGATGATAAGTTGGAGGAAGTGTAAGGTGAAGTTGCACCTACACCTGTTATGGATCAGGAAGAAGAGAGATTCCTGCAAGCATTGACAAGTTTGAAGTCCACACCTTAGTTTAATCCTCCTGAGTATAGTGGAAAATTGGATTCTGATGAGTTGATAGATTGGATAACCGAGATGGAGAAGTACTTTGAATATGAGAATGTATCAGAGGACAAGAAAGTAAAGTTTGCAAGCACAAAGTTGAAAGCTCATGCATCCTTGTGGTGGGAACATCTACAATTGGATCGAAAGAAGAAAGGTAAAGAAAAAATCAAGGTATGGGATAAGATGGTAAACAAATTGAAAGTCAAGTTTCTACCTTGTGATTATCAAATTAACCTGATTTGACGAATGAAAAGTTTGAAGCAGAAAGATAGATTGGTAAAAGTCTACACTAAAGAATTCTACGGATTGGACATTATATCTGGGCATGTTGAAGATGAGGTGAAAAGAGTAGCAAGATATCTGAATGGATTGAGAAGTTCTATACAAGATGAGATCAGTTTGGTCAGGATGGAGAGCATTAAAGAGGCATATCAGTTTGCCCTAAAAGCTGAGGAGAAATTGAACAAGAGATATAAGAAAAGACAAAGAGGCAGAGGTGGTAGGTTCCCTAGAGGAAGAGGTAGATCTCATGGTGAGAATAGTAGATCTGAACTAGACAAGTCAAATTCAGACACATCTTAAGACAAAGGAAAGAGTGAATTGAAAGGTGGAAGTTCATACTGAGGAAGAGGAAATTACTCCCGAGGTGGTTATAGAAGAAGAGGGTTCCAAGTAACTTGTTACAATTGTGGTGAGGAAGGACATAAATCCTTTGAGTGTACACATGCAAGAAAGAAAGTTGGTAGCAGCAGAAATGATTTGGTGCAAGAAGAGTCACCGAATGAAGCTGAGAAGGATGGAAATTTCATGATCCGAAGGATACTATGGAGTGAAAAAGATAAGCAAGATCCTTTCAGGAAAAGTTTGTTCAAGACCAGATGTAGAGTTGGAGACAAAGTTTGGAAGGTAATTGTTGATAGTGGAAGCTCAGAGAATTTGGCATTTGAGGAAATGGTCACAAAGTTGTATTTGGAAAGAATGAAGCATCTGAAGCCCTATCAAATTTCATGGATCAAAGATGAGCATACATTAATGGTGAGTGAACAATGTTTTGTGAATCTGAAAATTGGAAAGTATTATGATAAGGGGTTGTGTGATATTATGCCTATGGATTGTTGTCATATTTTGTTGGGTAGACCTTGGCAGTATGATAGACATGCTATACATGATGGAAGATTGAATAGATATTTTATTTGGGTTGATGGGAAGAAACAAATCTTGTTACCTTTGGTTGAAGAATATGTTGGTGAGATATGTACATCTATGAAAGTTTGTTTGATGGAAGGTAGACAGTTTGTTAAGGATTTGAAAAGAAATGATATATGTTATGCTTTGATTCCTAACAAAGTGAGTAAGAATACAGAAGATTAAATTCTAGCATAAGTTGAGAAGTTACTCACTGAGTACAAGGAGATCATTTCAGATAATGTACTTGATGGTTTTCCCCAATGAGAGATATCAGTCATTGTATGGATCTAATTCCTAGAGCCAGTTTACCGAACAAAGCACCACATCTTTTAACACCAACTGAGAATGAAGAGGCTAACTGACAAGTTCATGAATTGTTGAACAAGGGTTTGATCAAAGAAATTTTGAGTCCATGTGAAGTACCAGCTGTATTGGCACCTAAGAAGAATGGAGAATGGTGAATGTGCACTGATTTAAGAGAAATCAATAAGATCATAGTGAAGTATAGGTTTCCTATACCGAGAATGGATGATATACTGGATTATTTGAGCGGAGCAAGATATTTTACCAAAATTAATTTGAAGAGTGGATATCATCAAATCAGAATCAGAGAAGGTGATGAATGGAAAATTGCTTTCAAGACAAAGGAAGGTTTGTATCAGTGGTTGGTTATGCCTTTTGGTTTAACTAATGCACTGATTACATTTATGAGGTTAATGAATAAAGTTTTGAAGAAATTTTTAAATAAATGTGTAATTGTATACTTGGATGATATTCTGATATTCACTAAGACTAGAGAAGAGCATTTGATGCATATAAGACAAGTGTTACATAGATTAAAAGAGGAAAAGTTGTTGATAAATCTGAAAAAAACATTCCTTCATGAAAGAAGAACTTGTGTATTTGGGTTTTATGATTTCAGTTAATGGTTTGAAGATGGATCCTAAGAAGGTTGAAGTTATACTTAGTTGGCCTACACCTGAGAATGTCAGTGAGGTAAGATCATTCCATGGATTAGAAAGTTTTATTAGGAAGTTTATCAGAAATTTCAATTCTATTTGTAATGCTATGACTGAGACAATGAGAGGAGAAAAAAGATAATTCAAATGGACACATGGAGCTGGTAAGAGTTTTGAGACTTTGAAATTAAAGGTTGTTGAATTGCAGGTGTTAGCCTTACTTGATTTCAATAAGGTATTTCAAGTTGAATGTGATGCAAGTGGAAGTGCAATTGGAGTTGTGTTGACTCAAGAAGGTAAACTTGTTGCTTTCTTTAGTGAAAAGTTGAATGATGCTAAAAGAAAATATTTTGTCTATGATCAAGAGTTCTGTGCTATTGTTCAAGCTATGAAGAAATAGAGACATTACTTAATGCCAAATTAATTTGTGTTGTATACTGATCATAAGGATTTATAGTATTTGGGTAGTCAAAATAAGTTGAATTATAGACATATGAAATGGGTAGAGTATTTGTAGAGTTTCACATTTGTGATTAAACATAAGAGTGGAGTTTCTAACAAAGTTGTTGATGCATTGAGTAGAAGAAGATCTATGTTGACTAAAATAAGAATTGAAGTTCTTGGTTTTGATGACATGAAGCATGTGTATGAAAGTGATCCTGATTTTTCTAAGCAGTGGAGAGTGTGCAGAGAACCTAATTCAAATCAATCAAGTAAGTATGAAAACTATTTCATTCAGGAAGATATGTTGTTCAAGGGTATTGAGTTGTGCATACCGAGAGGATCAATGAGAACTAATTTGATTAAGGAGAAGCATAGTAGTGGATTGGCTGGACATTTTGGTATTGAGAAAACATTGAGCTTGCTTAAGGAAAGGTATTTTTGGCCTCAGTTATATAAGGATGTTCAGAAATTTGTGAAAAGTTGTGGAGTTTGTCAAGTTGCAAAAGGAGTGAGTCAGAATACTGGCTTGTATACACCAATTACTGTTCCTGAGAAACCTTGGGGTGATATCAACATGGATTTTGTTCTTGGCTTACCAAGGACAACAAGAGGTAATGATTCCATATTTTTTGTTGTGGATAGATTTTCTAAGATGACACATTTCATACCATGTAGAAAAACATCAGATGCAGTACATATAGCAGATATTTTCTTTAAGGAAATTGTCAGATTGCATGGATTACCGAGGGGTGTCATCTCTGACCGAGACAATAATTTTGTTAGCTATTTTTGGAAAACACTTTGGAAGAAGTTGGACATTGAGTTGAAGTATAGTTCTACATTTCATCCACAGATTGATGGACAAATAGAGGTTGTAAACCGAAGTTTGGGTAACTTGTTGAGATGCCTAGTTGGAGACACACCAAGTAATTGGGATTTGATGTTGGCATAACCAGAGTTTGCATACCAAATTTTGGTAAATAGAAGTACTAGAAAGACGCCTTTGAGATTGTTCATGGCATAAAACTGAGAGGTATATCAGACTTGAGAGATATTGTTGGAGAAGAGAAAAGAAGTGTCAAAGTAGAGGATTTTGCGGAATTCGTGAAGACGTTGCATGAAGATGTAAAACATAAGCTGGAGAAAAGCAATTAGAAGTACAAGGATAGTGCAGACAGATCAAGAAGACATAAGACTTTCAAAGTTGATGATGCAGTAATGGTTCATTTGAAGAAAAGCATATTTCCTGTTGGGACATATGGTAAACTGAAAATGAAGAAATTTGGTCCTTGTTGAATACTGAAAAGATTTGATAGTGGAAATTCTTATGAAGTAGAGTTACCTGGTGACATGGATATATCACCTATATTCAATATTTCAAACTTGTATGAATTTCATGAACTTGATGAAGAAATGATAGTACCAAGTGATTATCCATGAAACAGATAGAGGAAGTTGAACATATTTTGAAATAGAGAGTTAGTAGAAGTACAAGAGGAAAGGAATACATGGAGTATCTGATAAAATGGAAGAACACACCGATTGAGAACTCATCTTGGATTTCTCAATCTAAGTTAGATTCATTTCAGGTTGGACCTGATACATGATTTGAGGAATCATTTCTTTTAACCCTAGGTGTTTGATGCAGGAGCATCTTGGGTCCTTGACAATCCTACTCAACCAAAAATATGTTTACTTTTGTTCTTTAGCTTGTTTAGAGACTGCTTGGTGATGTTCTTAGTACCTTATTTGCTCAGGTACTCTTCTTTCTTACTTTATTGACGAGTCTTGGTGTGTGTTGCTCGATTATGATTTCACCAAGTTGGTTTTTATGTCGCTCGATTATGTTCTTATCGATTTGTTCATGTTGCTTGGTATCGTCTTACCGAGTGGTTGTTGTTTCTTGGTGATGCTCTTCCCGAGTTGTTTATCTTGATCTGGCCGACTTCTACATTTAATTTTCATGGCATAATTAATGTGGGGTCTCTCATTGGGATCTGTGTGGACCTAAGTTTGGGTTTCTCTTAGGGATTTGAGTGTCGACCTCTTTGGCAAACTCTTGTATATATTTGTTTTTTTGTTCTTAGCTTTAGGCAATTATTAGAGGATAGTAGATTTGGGGATAGAAGATTAACTATTGAGATAATTGAAGGGCAGGTCTGTGACCTCGCATGTATGAAGATCACTCTGTAATTCATTTGAATGTATATGGCCAAAATTGGGAAGGCCTTAGAGCCCAGTATGTAATGAGTTTGATCAATTAATGAAAGACTTATGTTGTTTCTTCTCTCACTCTGTGTGTTGTTGCTTCCGCATTGTTGTATCTGCAAGCTAGTTTGGTACTTGGGAGTGCCCTTGGCCCCACTACCTTACCATCCTTGTGTCATATGGAATTGACAAGTCTTCCTCTAAGAGAAAATCCTTAGAATCATCTTGCAAAAAAAATTCAATTTGGCTATTAAGTTTGTTGTACAACCTATTTGTTGTCTTAATTGTCTCACTTGATATTATATATATTACTCTGAGTTTGATATTTATGTAATGAATCTTTACAACTTCATTGAAGCAAGTGATACATATCTCACTTTTCTCAGAATCTATGATATCAAATGAAAATAAATTTCCTTTCCTCTTTTGTGTGTTGAACTGGTGCATTTCATTTTTCATTGTAACACGACCCTTTATGAGCCACTTTTTATGGAATGGATTCAAGCTTCTAATATGAGTAATCATGGGGGATGAGGTATTTATTATGTAAGGACGATGATATGTCAAACAACATTCTTTGAGAAGGTAGTTTTGGCACTGCATCATTCTCAAGTGGATCTGTAGATGAAACAATTGAGCATGTGGCATGTTGTTGTAGATCATGCTCTTTGAATATGCAGGTGGGTTGACCAATAATGACATGGTGCAAGCAAATTGAAATGATTTCTAGTTTTGATACAACAATTCACCTATATAGGAACATTGAATTTTAGTGTTATAAAGTGAAACATATTCTACATCATAGATTTAAGAGCGATACATTTTTGAAGAAAGCATATATTGTTTGAGAGGCTAGTTTCATACATTGGCTCACCTTGACTTGCAAATAGTAGGACAACTATACCCCTTGAGAAACACTATAGATCCCTTTAGGATTTCTTCTAAGGTCAAGTAATTATTATATTTTGTTGGATTCATTGATTCTTTCTTATGAATTCCATCAAAGAGATCCATCCGGTATCAGTTTATAGTTTTGAGGCTATGCAAAATCTCAATAATGTCTATGACTTGGAGTTTTGGTTGTAATTGTAGGCTACCATCATTGATCATTTTGATAACAGAATCATTCAAAGAGGACATTTTCACGCAAGGGATCAAGTATCCCTATATAAGATACATCATATGTTGTGAATGTATGCTATAATTTTTTGTTTTATGGAATAGATATTAGAAAACAAAGTTGAAGCCACATTATCTAACTAAATCCATGCACACTATGTGTATGTATATACATAATAAATATTTAAGACAAATAAAATTAGTTAAAAAGATGTAACTAGTTTTTTTTTGTTTAATTGCAATAGTTTAGGGTAACATGCAAAACTAAGTTTATTTTTTGATAATACCTAATTTTTCATTTCTTCTGAGCGTTTGGAAGAAGGATCTGTATTTTGGAAGTTATGTTGTCAACAAAAACCAAGAAGAAAATGTAACAAGAAATAGAAACATTTTAGATAGCTAAATATAGGAGAGAGTTTAAATTAGAAAATGCATGTAAAATCAATAGGAAGCTAACATTTTGTACTAATAAAATGTATAAAAAAGTTATTCTTTGATAGTTAGCTATAGATTTGATTGTACATGTAATGCAAAAGACAATTCATTATTTTGTTCAATATAAGAAAGTTCAAGCATTTGTAATCATATATGTTGATTGCAAAATGAAAAGATTCGAAATGGATCTTGTTTCAATGATGTGTTTTCATTCTTTCCAGCATTAGAATATTATGTAATTCAAGAAATCCTAACTAACAATCAACACCCCACAATTTATTGGTACCTAATTGAACATTTGCTCCCTCTTTTGTTGGGACTAAGTATGTAACATTATTAGATGACTACAAAGTGTAACATCCTTATTTGAATTAACACAAACCTAACTGGCAATACAAATCTCCACAATAGCATAGTGTCACCCTGCTTTAACCAAAAGATGATTCCTTTAAAATGTTAACAATTCAACTTAGTTAAGGCACACTTGTTTAACTTCCAATCAACACAATCTTGTGGATCAAGTAGAAAAGTGGGCATTACATCAACTTAATGCACAATAACAATTGCAATAAGAGCATACTCGTCTAGTGGATGAAAACACTTATATACTGTTAAGCAATTCCACACAAGGGTTATGTTTCATCTTTCTGATTTTAGTGATTTGTTAAAGTGAGAAGCTCTCCTAGAATATTAAGAGGTTTAGAATCCTACATCCAATGTGAAATCAACAGAGATGAGATGTTAAGTTTTACACTAGAGGAAACCTACAAGGTAATAAGAACATAATCACCTAGTGGATGAAAACACTTATATAATTTTAAGAAATTTCGCTCAAGGATTATGTTTAATCTTTATGATTTAAGTGATTTGTCTAAGTGACTAGCATAAATTAATAGTATTTTTTCCTATATTTAGAATACATCTTTTTCTAATAAATATAAACCTAATTTAATTTTTTTTCTTAAAGATATATAGAGAGATGTAGACGAAGAGCATGAGAGATCGAGTAAATAAAAGAAAGATAAAGACAATAAAGATGAGGGAAAGAAATATTTAGGAAAATAAAAAGAAACAAAGATGGAGGTGATTGTTCCTGTTCATTTTTGTATATATAAAAAAAATGAGTGAACATGATGAATTGACATACTATCTTTTTTAGAATTTTATAAAGCTTGATACAAATTAAATATTTATTACTTTCTATTCAAATATTGAACTGAATTGAACATATATTTTATTTATATTGTTCATACATTATATCTATAATATTTATTTATATTCCTTTAAATATATTTTTATGTAGTGCTAATTAAAATAAAATATATATTATATATTTAAAAATTTAATATTTATTCTTATATATATTTTAATCATTCTTATATAATATTTAACAAATACACTTTCTAGTGTGTGTGTGTGTGTGTGTGTGTGTGTGTGTGTGTAAAGAACAATAAATATTATTATAGTAGTATCTAGAAAAAAATGTTTACTTCAGATTAAATATAATATATAATGTCTTAAAATTTATAAATATGAGCACAACAATAACCTTCAAAGAAAATAAGCCGCATTTTTAATTTTTCTAGGAAAACTATGATTGATAGTTTCCATTAGATTATTAAATATTGAAACTGTGAGTCATGTCGCTCTATTAGAGTTTTATGTTTTTGGGGGTTCAATGGGCTGCTAATAGTTCTGATGGAAACAAAATCAAACCAATTTATCCAAACAAATGGTTTGTTCAGCTGCATTAAGTTTCAAACATAAAAATGATAGGGTTGCTACATATTTATTGAACATTGCTATTGTGTTTATGTTTGCATTGTATACATATTTACCATACATACAAATCAACTTACTCTAGTAACAAACAAAACATAATTCACTATGCAATGTAAAAAACAATTTAAGTATATATATACAAAGAGAGATTATGCTTATATCAAGAATCTCAAAATATACATATACATTATTCTTATGCATATACATACAAAATAACGTTATCAAGTAATGTTTTAGATTTCTATTAAATTTTATTATAGAACAATTTGTTTAAATTGTAAATTTTGATTTAATCTTACAACGAGACACAAAATACAGTTTTAATTTTAGTAATGTTTAATTAATTTTAAATAGTTGAAATCGACAATTTTTAACAAAAACAAATTAATAAACAATTTTAATTTATTACTATTGAGTTGAGAAGAATAGTTAAATGCTCTATTTATTGGCTTTGTTGGGATTCAAAGTTGGGATTTGAGCACCACTATAGGCCCCGTTTGTTTGGGGAATTGGAATTTGACTCAAAACCTTATTATCACAAAATCAGGTTTTGAAATCCCGGTTTTGCATCTTGGGGAATTGGAATTTGACTCAAAACCTTATTATATCA
>MU226797.1:3139555-3170246 GCA_018584345.1 Thuja plicata | reverse complement strand
ATTCCATCTATTAGTAGGAAGATGATGCCACTCATTTTGGTGTCTAAACCTGGTTTTACTTGACAAATCCAGAATTACAATTTAGAGAAACAAACAGCGGATTTGCAAAAATGAGAAGTGTCACTCCCAAAACTGGAAAGTGTCACTTCCAATTCCTGCAAACAAACGGGGCTAGAGGAGTTGAATGGAGCTTTTATTGTAAGAAAGAATTTTTATATGCATTTCTTTTGTTGGTTATTTACTTTTAAGACGCCTATTTTATTGTTGCTAATAGATGTCAGTTCACCTCTATCTTGATCAGTCTAGTTTTGCCATGATATTATCATTCTATGCTCAATTTATTTTTCCTATGCTCCAAAATACTATGTAATGACTTCTTTGCTGCTAGAATCACATCCATTCTAGCATCCTCTTCACGTCCATCCAAATTTTCTCTGCTAATTATACTCTCTCCCTCCTCCTGCCTTAACTCTTGCAATTATTTTCCTCATCTTATTTTTTTGGTGACTTCGTTTCACTTCCAGCTTATTTTGTTCTCTTCTTATCTTCAGACTACTAGTCAAAGCCCATTTCTTAGCCTCGATAGGCTATTTCTTGTGTTGGGATTCGATCCTACATTGTTGGGTTGCGAGTGGGTAAGTGATTTTATTATGGTAAGAACAATGTTCATATAGATTTTATTTGGTTTTGAAAACCTTTGGCATCAAATTTTAAATCCCTTTTTAGAGTTTTCATTTAATTGGGATGCATAATTTATATATGAATTTTTTAGGATTTTAATTTGGGTTCTACGAAATAGAGACTTCTCCAATATAGAAACGTTATGGATGATGTTGAAAACATGGACTTTTATCTTGCTTGTAAAATTGGAAATATATTATCAGACATTTTATAATAAAAATCACCTCCAAAATGCACTTCAAACAGCCTACTAATATTATCATTTGTCAATTCTATGACACTTCCAACCTTAGTTTATAAATATTCATATAACACGTCTATCCCACAAGGATTTTGTTTGCTTATCTTCAATTCTTAAAAAAATGAAGCATTGACAGACATTGACTTGCATGTAGGCTATTATATCTTCTCACCAATTATGTAAATCCTTTGCATATCATTAATTAACACACAATCAATTGATATGTTGCCATTTTGGTGGAGACCATATATATTGTAATCTAAAAAAGTGTGTTTTCCCTATATTATCTATGTTGTATGAATAATATCGATATTGAGTATTCACCTGTGTTTTAACAAGATTTGTTCATAATTATTCTTAGCGAAGAAGCATTTATTGGAATTGTTAGAAAAAAATAATAATCGCTACACTAATTCCTTGTTTTGGGTTCCATTAAATTTATCGAACCTATTCCCAACTGATTTTTCAAAGGCACTATTCACAAAACCAATACTTGATTTACCATAAGCAATCTCCAGCCTCACCATCAACCCCAGATCATTTTCAAGAACATATCCATAACATTAAAGTGAGGTAAAAACTCAACCTTATATATTTGAATTTGTCAAGAAAGTAAACTTTACTTTAAGGAGCATTATTTAGCACAATTCTACATGGGTGTGCACTTCTTGTAAAAAGCACAAAAATGCACATAGTTAATGAATGACATTGTTCTACTATAGTACTTTGTACTATATACATAGGTATGAAGTTAGTTGACTACACATTATTTAATTAATTCTTAAATGCAACTTTGATTTGAGGAGCATTGCCCTAGGCATAGTACTCATCTATGTACATCTCTCGTAGGAAGACACATAAGCCAGTTAGTTTTTGCATGTTGCATGAAATTCATGTAGTGTTACCTCCATCATCTAAACATCAATATCTTGCACACCATGTATAGATGAATATGTTACCTTTGCCTATTGTACTATGTCAAGGTAGCTAATTGAAATACTAGTCATAAAAGTTGGAAGACTATTTGTAGGAAAACCAATCCAATTGATTGATGGAGTTGACTGATCTGGTAGAATATGGGGTAGTGCTACTATTTATTGTATACACCTAAAATTGGTCAACATAAGTCAAAGCAAAAATCAATCGAACACAAGCCATTTTGAATTAATTAAAATCAATAAATCAAATCACTGGGTAATTGAATTAATCATTTAATTACTTAGTTCACTAATTGATTAAATTCAATCAATAAATCAAACATGGCTAAAGTAATTAATTCTATTGAATTAATTAAATCCTAATGTCTCTCACCCAACACTACGTGAAAAAAAATCACTCAACCAATGGGAAAAGAGAAAAGAGAGTACACAGATCACTAAAAAGTTTGGCTATCTTGACCACTCAATCTTATAAATCAATCTTGTCTACTCAAAGGGGACACATCACTCATCCTTGACCTCAACCATACTTTTACCATGGTTATCTTGACCTACCCCCTACACCTTGGGAAATCCTATAAATAGGAAGCACAAACATATACAAATAACAAATTCACAAGCACTTCACTTCTATTTTCATATAGAGAATTGGTTTTAGAGTCATAAGTATCATTATTTCGGCGGAATTTGTCCAAGTTTTGAGTATAATTGAGCATCTAGAATAGGGAATTTATCTTAATTTGCATCTTTTCATCACATTTCTTGTTTTAGAGGTTGTCACTTTAGAATTTCTTTGCAGTTGAGAGCATTCATTTAGTCCTTCTAGCTAGAGATCCATGAGACGCTCTTAATTTGTTTCATTTTCGAATTGATTAACTAGTTAAATATTTCAAATTTGATTTAAAAGTGTGTTAAACTAATGTTTCAAGTATGTTAGTAAGTTGCAGGTTTACACACACTCACACACAAATGACTCCCACCATGGGGCCCACGCCTCATTAATTTGACAAATTTTTCTATAGAATTAACTTTTGCAAATCTAGAAGACACAGACAATGCTTTTATAGAAAAATTCAACGCATGTACCAAAAATTACAACGCCTGTACCAAAAATTACAGGGCCTGAACTCATTCTTTCAGTGTCTGGAATCCAAATTCAGTGCCTCTAATCAACATTTCGGCGCATGCAGATAAAATAGTACAATTTAAAATTTCTTTCAACGCCTATTTACTGTTTGAAAGCACTTTTAAGTCAAATAGTAGTGCCTTTTATTTTAGCACATGTATTTTCTATTTCAGTGACTGAAACTTAAATTTGAGCACCTCTGAGCTAAAGATCAGCGTGTTTAAACAAAATAATAGCGCATGTTAAAATTCATTTAGAAATCAAAATTTCTGCATTTGATTTTGTTTATCATGTATTCAAATGACAGATTTTAAAAAGATAAAGAAGCCTGAACTTCGTTTGTCAAATCACTTTGAGGAGGAAGAGGCAAAATGATTATACAAGGATGCAAATCAAACACAATTAGAAATCAAATCACAAATCTTAGAGGAGAAAGTTCAAGCGTGCAACAGGTATTGGAAAATTGTTGATCCTTACCAAACTTTTTATGATACCTTTTTTATTCATCTAGATGACTCTCCTCTTTGAGAATGGTTCAATTTAAGAAAGTCCAAAAACCTATGTTTAGAACGTCTGATTATTTTCAAGAAAAGGAAGCTAAAAGGTTAAACAAATACGCAAAAAAGGTTCATAATGCAAATATATTGGAAACATTAGATGAAGAAGTAAAATCTTATGAACATTAAACAAAAATTCTTAAGTTGTATCAAGCTAAATTTTCATCTTTAACTTAAATACTTCTCATTGTAGATCAAGGTGTATTTGTTTTCAATTTTCTTTCACTTTGCTCGTTTGTTGTTGGACTAACATTTGTGAGAGACTTGGATGCTAAGGAGCTGGAATGATCGCTGAGGTAACGTATAAAGAACAATAAAAAATCTTTAAAAATGTGCATTAAGCTTCAAACAAGGTATGATTCTTAAACCTTTTCTTTCATGTACTTTTCTTAAATTGTGGCATTTCAAAGTTCAAACACATAAGATAAATAGGAAGACCTCACTTTTCTTGTGAACAAGAGTAGTTGGCTTATGCTCTCACCTTTTCATGGTGATCAAAATACTAAGCATACCTAAGTTCCATTAGACAAAGGTCCAAAAAAGAACACCATGTGTATTGTGTTTGGAGAATAAGGGTAATAGGGATATTATCTCATCCTAATTCTTGGGGTGATAAAACTCCTAAACCTACCTTTTTCCTTGTTTTGCTTCAAGTAGTGCATTCAATTTGAACCATAGCGGGCCCGCCTCCCAATATTTTCCTTATCAAGGATGGTGAGAGAGACGACCCAAAGTGGGATACAATCATTGAGCCATGATAATTCAACCCACTTGATTATAAAAAATATTTCATCCTTGATGGGATGATTGACGAAAGGTTTTTGTATAATAGTTCTCCTCATCACGGATTGCACAAAACATTTTTTTATGATGGTGGGATACTCTCATTAAGAGAGGTAAAATGCAAAAAACTTCTTTGAACATAATCTTGAATAAATCCTAGTTAAATAGCAAACTTACCTCATTATCCATGGAAACTAGAATTGTCCTTAGGTAACTTTTCTGAATTGGTTTATTTGAATAAAGACTTGTGGAAATATTATAAGAACAAAAACCCAATGTTATATTTTTTATTTATTTCTAATATTGAGTGCTTAAGTGTGGTTGTTAGTTATCTTTTGAATGCATTTTTGAATTCAAGTTCTTCTTAACAGAAACATGTTCTTTAATAAAATATACCATTGTTATAACTCTAAACAAGTTGATCATTCATATAATTACAATTAAATCACATCAAATCATGAGTGTTGTCCAAACATCTAAATCCTTGACTTTTGAAAAGTTCGTCAACAAGGATTACAGGCCCTTTTCCTAGAACCAACAAAATCATGATATTTCATAAAGTCTTCATCATAGAGATAAATATTTCTCTATTAAACTTCATCATTAGGACACACTTCCGTTTCAGAATAACAATTTTGGAATCTTTCCATATCACTTGTTTATAGTATAATCAACTAGAATTTTCAAAGAAAACCTTGATCATTGAGAAAAACCTTGATTCAAAAAGTAATCCAAGAATTACTTTCATGCCAAGAAAAAGGACAAGATCCTATCATCTCAAAATAATCAATAATAAAGTCACATTAAAAGACATAAATTTTCAAGGAGAAATCCCATCTCAACACAAAAACCAAATTGAATCACAAACGAATCAAACACATCAAGAAAATTTGAGCCTAAAAGTGGATCAAGTACAAGAAAATCAATTCAACATGGAGAAATCCTGGGCTAACCCTTTCAAAAATCATGACAATAATACTGACAATAGTAACACCACCAACCATACTCATGAAGAAAATGTGAGGGAAGCACAACAAAATCCCATATTTTTGAAAATGATAGAAAAAGTACTAGACAAGGATAAAGAAAAGTATTTCATGCCATTAGCTAAACTAGAGGTGAAACTACCTCATGATTACAACATATCAAAATTAAAACAATATGAGGATGAGGTAAATCCCTTAAGTGTCTTAACTAAACATATCTAATCCCTTTAAACATAATTGGATAATATTTAAAAGGTAAATGCACCAAAATAATACATGATCGAGGGTATTTGTCCTTTTCCCTTTGACAAAAGTTTTGTTATGATACCTTTCTCACCTAATGTGGTATTTCCAAAGTATGATAAATATATGGGTATGTAATTGACCCTCAAGACCACATTAGAGAATTATGTACTTTAAGCATGGAATTGCTACACGAATCCACCTATCTCATGAGGTTATTTCCTAGAAGTTTAGGAGGCCAAGCTATGGAGTGGTTTTAAAAACTACCACCAAGAATCAAAACATTTGAAGAATTGTCTCCAAGTTCATGACTCAATACTCCTACAATATTGAGCATGAAGTAACCATTCTAGATCTATGCGACACAAAATAGAGAAATGGGGAAGCATTCTTAACTTTCCTACAATGTTGGAGAAAGATCTTTGCCAAATACCCAAGAGGTATACCAGAAAAGGAAAAGATGGACATATTTATCAATAACTTGAATAGTCAAATGAATTATTGTCTACAACTTCAATGTCCTCCATCCTTTGAAAAGGTTATTGAAAATAGTTTCAAAATAGAAGAATCTTTGGTTAAAAAGGGCGAACTAAAGCTATACAAAGACAACAAGGGCTTTTAAACACCAACAACCCCAATTAAAAGAACATATCCTCAACCAATACAAACAATGACAAACCTAAGTTTTCGTAAAAAAAACAATAAAAATCTAGTAAATGATGGAGTGGTGGAAGCAAAAAATGTGAAACCTAATCCATTATATCTTTCTAGTAGTTCCATCCACCAAGAAAATAACATCAATCCACCCAAAAAAACTTGTTCAACAAAAACAATAAAAATCCTAACCAAGGGAACAACCAACCCAAACCATCCTTCATGTCTCAATTTACTTTACCTTGAAGGAAATTCAGTCCCTTTGGAGAACCTCTTGAGGCATCCCTAAGAATGATCCTCACAAACAAGATCATAACCCTACATGATTCAAGAGGTTTTGAACCCCAAGTCAAACCCTCATGGTGGAATGATTCACACCATTGTGAATATCATAGGAACAAAAGACATAAAACAAATGGGTGTATGAGATTGAAACACATCATTCAAGAGATCATTGACAATGAAACTATTGAATTAGAAGGGCCTAAAAATAATGAAGATCATACGACTTTCAAAAAACCTTTCTTAAATAACGAGAAAGGTGAATCTTTCAAAACAAATATAAAAAGAAAGGAAACAATAGGGTGAATTTTTCCCACTAGTATGACAATACTATCAATTCTATAACTAGCTTTGAAAATACCAATAATGTCATAGTGGTGAAAGAAAAACAAAATAAAGAGCCTGCCAATGTCATCACTAGGGGGTAAGCATTAAAAGTCACCTTACCAGGAAATTCCAACATGATAACTAGGCCTAATATTCCATCTTTTTCTACCAAAGCAATATAAGCTAGTGGATCAAATTCAAAAAAACCCAGCAAAAATATCAGTCTTGGAGTTGTTAAAAATTTCACCCACTCATAAAGAAATATTGGAAAAAGCCTTGGTAGATACAACGGTTCCTAATAATTTATATGTGGACCCATTTCAAAACATGGTTAGTCATGTTATTGCACCACACTGCCTATCCTTTTTTGAGCAATATGACATATCCCTAAACCATCCACAAAATTTTCCCTTGCATACTGAAATCCTAATCCAAAAGCATAGAATCAAGAGAGTCTTGATAGATGGAGGGGCTAGCTTAAATATCTATACTATAATCCTTGTAAAAGCCTTGAAATATTATTAAGAGGCAGTGGATCCTAAGAGGAAATAACCATCAAATCATATGATGATGAAGAGAGATATTCTAAAGGAACAACCATTCTACCCATTCGAGTAGGACCTATTAAAAACAAAATTATTTTCTAAGTACCTAATCTCAAATTGACCTACAACATATTGTTGGGAAGGCCATAGATTCATGAAATGCAATTTGTTCCTTCAACTTATCATCAATGTCTAAAGTTCCTTATTTGGAATAGGAGATAACAATCATTGGAGACCTTAACCCATTCCAATATTTCAATAATATCAAACCAATTATAGATTCTTTTATGCCACACAATAATGAGGCCTCCACATATACTTCAACTTTAGAACAAACTAAGGAGGAAACTCCTAGTATAAAGTCATCATCCAAAGAAAAAGAAAAAGAAAAAGATAATGTCACTGGTTTAAAAAGTGAAAATAATAATACATCCATATCAAACAAGGGTAAAGAGGAGGTTTATCTCTTACATTCCAATAATGAAGATCCTCAATCCTCAAATTTAAATACTTATAGAAAAGGAGACAAAGAATAAAAAAATTAGAAATTAGAAAAGGGAAGGAAAAATAAGCCCATTATCAGAAGATGGATACCCTAATGAATTTTTTTTATAATAAATTAAAAATCATTCACAAAGGGTTGGGAGAATATTCCTTATCAATGGTAGATTTATCAATTTCTCCAAAATCTCATGGAAAACCTTTTGTTTTACCAAATCAGACATCTTCTCACAAATATAATGACAATTTTGTCAGGGCCACCACATCAGCTGAGATAGAAGAAGATAATAACATTCTAAATTGGCTATATAAGGATGAGGAAGAAACAAATGAAAGGTTACAAAACATTAGCATTCCCACACATAAATATGGGAAAGGATTTGAAATCATGCATAAAATGGGGTACCAAGGATCGAGTCCTCTTAGGAGGAAAAACAAAGGATTATTAGAACCTATAGAGACTAATTTTTTATCTAAACATGAGAAAACTGGGGTAGGTTATTTTGAACCAAGATGTACCAAAAATAACCATCCTTACATTCATGAGGAGATTGCAAATTTAGATTCATAAAGTGATGATGACTCATCCAAATGGGAATGAGATTCTGTATCTGAAAATTCATGACATGAAAAAAAATTGATGTGATCCACTCATATGTATCTACATCAAAGGACACACCAAGTTCAAGATATGAGTGGATAGGATAACCATGAATACATATTTTCTTAGAGGGACAAAGCTCTAGGTTCACTTTACAAGAGATAGATCCACAATGCATTCACGAATACTCTAGTGAGGAAGACATAGATCCAAACTCTATGGACCATCTTGAAGAATCTCACATTATATATATTTATGATATAATATATGAACCTAGCTATACATAAGTTAGGACATTAACTCCCATAGACCTAAATCCACCCAATGATCCATTACCTCTTATCCATCCTGAACTCATTGATTGGGATCAAACTAAGCCAAATGAAATTGACATATTTCCAAATGACTATGTCATTTCCATATACCTCAATGTAGTTATGATAAAAGCATAACTTGATATGATTCTTGGGTGGAAGATGGCTCAACTGCATTAACTAATTCCTCCACCAAAAATTCATATTTTTCATTTTGATCAGGTACTTGCAGAACTAAAGCTAGTGTTCCTATGGAATCAATTGCTTTATTCCCAAGTCTTGGTATTTTCTCAAAGGTGATCAACACAAAAAATTTCTTAAGATCATCAACTATCCTTTTGTAAGGCATTAGTTTCTCATCCTTGGTTTGGTATTCATCATTAATTTGATTAATGACCAATTGGGAGTGACCATAGATTTGCAATTCAGTAATTCTCCATTCCAAAGCCATTTTGAGTCAAATAATAAGTGCTTTATATTTTGTTATATTATTGGTGCATGGGAATAGCAGTTTAAACGATTTTGGTATTGTACAACCTTGTAGTGTAATGAAAATAACTCCTGGCCCCGAGTCATGTTGAGTATATGAACCTTCAAAGTATAATTTAAATGTCTTTGGTTCAATGGTGAGAATGTTTGCATATGGAAATTCTACTTGTATAGGTTCTTCACTTGATATTGGAGACTCTTCTAGTAGATCAGTTATGAATTGTCCCTTGATAGCTCTTCAGTCCACATGCTCAATGTCAAATTCACTTAGTACCATGACCCACTTAGCCAAACTTCATGTGAGATCTTATTTTCTAAGAAGACATTTCAATGTATCTATCTTAGCAATGAGCTTGATTTTATGTGCTAGCATGTAATTTCATAGCTTTTGGGAAACAAAGATCACTTGTATGCATGTCATCTTTATAAAGGTATAATTGAGCTCATATTTCACAAAAGTTCTACTAATATAGTAGATTGATTTTTCTTTCCATTGATCATCTTCTTGTGCTAATAAGGCTCCTAAGGATTTTTTTGTTGCCGAGATGTAAACTATCAAAGGTTTTCCTATTATTGGAGTCATTAGGATAGGAGAATTCATCAAATATTTCTTTAAAAGACCAAAGAATTCTTCACATTTGTTGTCACATTTGAATAATATGTCCTTATTTAGTAATTGGGTAAAAGAATGAATTTTTTCTGCCAATTGTGATATGAACCTCCTTATTGATTGTAACCTCTCTTGCAAAGATCTTAGTTGGATAATATTTCTTGGTGCCCCCATTTCCATGATAGCTTTGTCTTTCTCTAGATCCACATCTCTTCCTTTTGATAAAACAATGTACCCTTGTAATTTTCTTGATTGGACTCCAAATGCACCCTTCTTTGGATTTAATCTTACTTTGAATTTTTCCAATCTTGTAAAATATTTGTAAAGTATTGGTAGATGTTCATTTTTGGTATAAGATTTTGCTATAATGTCATCTACATAGTCTTCCATGAATGTGTACATCGTGTCATTGAAAATAGTTGTCATAGCTCTTTGGTATGTAGCCCCAACATTTTTCAGACCAAAGGGCATCACATTCCAACAAAAAGTACCCCATGCGCATGTAAAAGTAGTTTTATCCTAATCTTCTGGTGCTATCTTTATTTGATTGTATCCTGAGAATCCATACATTAAGGAAAACATAGAATGCCCTATTGTGAGGTCCACTATTGTATCAATATTGGGAAGAGGAAAATAATCCTTTGGACATGCCTTGTTTAAATCTCATAAATCTATACAAATTCTCATGCTTTTATCATATTTTTGATAACTTAAAGCATATTTCTGAGTAAATCTACTTACACATTTCTGAGTGCATCATATTTCCTTACTCTAGATCTTGAGGATGGAACATCACATCTATTTGAATCATCAACCTATCTGATTGACATCAATACCACATCAACTCGACAATATAAACTAACATTGAAAAACATTGATTTTTACATCAACATTATATTTGAAACCTCATCCATATCTTATAGATCGATAAATTAACCAAACAACACTAAAAGGCTAAGTCAAAGATGCAAAATTATGCATAGGCACATTTTTATTCATTATAGACGCTAAAAAGGCTTAGGCAATGCAAAAAAGGGTATATATGCTATTTGACAATGCATAGGCACTATAACAGTTTATAGATGCCATTTTGCATCACAGGAATTGAAAGAACTTGCACCTATGTTATTTAAAAGGGTGAAATGAAAAATCCATGTATAGGCACTATAATAACTATTACAGGTGCTAAAAATATTCAAATGTGCCCTAGTCTAGGTGCTAAAATAGTTCACGTAGGTGCTAAAACATTTTATAGGCACTAAAACAATCTACACTAGCGCTACAAGGATTTGCATAGGCACTAAAATGCTAAAAATTGCTAAAAAACATGAAATTCGCACCTAAAAATCCAATTTTTAGCTAACAATGATCAAATTTGAAATGAGTTGGATTTCAAGACATACTGGTGGTCTGTAGTCCGTTGGGTGCTGAAATCTCCTCCCCTTCTCGAACCTATGCTCCTAAATAAGAACAACCATGATTTTTTCTCGCGAGGAAAACCTAAACATTTGCAGGCACATACAAGAACAAGTTAAGCTAAAGATTTCTTTCCTTATTCTCCCTCCTTTGATTATAAGTGAAGCTTTTTCAAGTAAGCTAGCTACTGTGCTAAATTGGGCATTTCATCATGAGTCTGCTTGGTGAAATTATAGTATATATCCATCCTTTTCCAACCAAAATTATAGAACCCTTTATGAATTGCCTCTTATACCACCAAATTTGAACCCTAGCCTTCTCAATGTCACCCAGTATAGAGAATGGTCTAGACAATGTGTTAGACATTCTTAGCAAAATGAGGGAAGAATTTACCACTCACATTGCAAAGAAAGTTGTAGAGAGTGGTCTTGAATATGAAAACCTCATTTCTAGCGACCCTTCAATCCTCTTAATTACTACCCACAAAAGTTTTTAATAATACAAATATAATTTTTCATGTTTTTTAAAAAGGGTGAAATCGCTTCAAAAGACTCATTTCGTCTTGAGGAGCTAGCAGGGCGAAGTTTCAAGTTTTGCGATAAAGAAAAATTTGCAGGCACATACAAGAATAAGTTAAGCTAAAGATTTCTTTCCTTATTCTCCCTCCTTAAATTATAAGTGAAGCTTTTTCAAGTAAGTTAGCTAGTGTGGTAAATTGGGCATTTTCTCATGAGTCTGCTTGGTGAAATTCTAGTATATAGCCATCCTTTGCCAACCAAAATTATAGATCCCTTTATGAATTGCCTCTTATACCACCAAATTTGAACCCTAGCCTTCTCAATGTCACCAATATAGAGAATAGTCTAGACAACAAGTCAGACATTCTTAGCAGAATAAGGGAAGAATTTACCGCTCCCATTGGAAAGAAAGTTGTAGAGAGTGGCCTTGAAGAATTTATCGCTCCCATTTCAAAGAAATTTGTAGAGAGTAGTCTTGAATATGACAATATTTGCATCATACCAACCTAGAATACTATTGGGACAATTGCGTAAATGCTAGGGAGCTAGAGAGGAGAGATTACATGAGGTTGGCCTTAGACCAAGTGTGGGCCTTTAAGGTGCCTCTTTCTATTCCTAAAAATCTTATTGATGATTGTTCAAAAATGGTTGATGAGATGTACCTAGAGTATTACTCTCAAACCCTTCTCATAGCTCTTTGGATCAAATAAGGAGACCTTAGATATTGAGAGTAGAACTACACATGTGATATAAATAAAAAGGAGGTCAATAGTGAAGAAAATAAAGGAATGTGCTAGTTCCTCTATATTAAAGAGGACACCAAGAGAAAAATAAAATGCATCTCAGAGTCCTAGTGTCACTAAGGCTCCAATCTTCTCGACTCCCAATCCCCAAAGAAGTAATCCCCAGTCTAGATGAGATGGAGAGTAGCTAGTTGATAATTTGAAGCTAAAAACCATGTGAGGAAGATGCACCTACATCCTCCAAAGGAAAAGAAGACAAGGAAGGCTCTATTCTCGTTTCCCCACCCCTAACAATTTGTCAATTATTGCAGACTCTACCCAAGAATATTATTCTTTTATCTTCCACTATATTTGTGGAGATAATATTCCCAACACATTCTTTGATATCTCAATTTTCTCCATGCTTGGTGATTTTTCTCTTGATTCTACACCACCACCACCTATTAATGCAATAGCTAGTGTTCCAAGTTTATCCATTGTTTCCTCTCCCCCAAGGCTTAAGAAGGTTATAGAGAAGAAAAATAGGTATACTTTGATGCAAGATATAGAAGTGGACACAGTGGCCAATATATTGTGGGATACCCGAGCCAAAGAAGGCCAGAAGAATGTCTAGAATGATTGTCTAATCGCATGTTTTTATTAGGAAAATTGAGATATGGTTTGAATCCTTTTACATATCTACCTACAAGGCATCAAAGATGGATCTCATGAGGAGTGCAATGACTAAAAATAAAATCTTTTTAAATTAGAGATTAAAAACAATAGGAATCAAGAGGCTTGACCCTAGAAGACACATGTTAAGTGGTTTAGAAAGTAGGTTGAAAGTTTTTCCAAACTAAGTTCCTCTTTTATAAGGAAGAAAAGGAAGCAATGAAGAAGCCTTTAGGATTGGGGTAATGTTCAACCTTGTCTAGCCAAAGATATTGGAAAGAATCTACAACCCAAGCATGGAGACCGTGAAGAGAAGGCCAAGGACTAGGATATCTACAAACTAGGGCCCTACATAAATAGAAATCTTTATTTTCCAAGGCATTGTGCACATAGACCACCATAGGGAGGTGTCTTAGCATAAGGAAGAGGAAAAAGGACTTCTATGAGGAGGAGAAATCAAATATGTAGCAATTTGGGAAAAACTCTCAACAACCCTACTAGAAGCAAATGAGCCTAAAGCCTTGACCCTAAAGCTAGAGGAACATGAATGTTTGAGTCAGTTAACTAGACAGTGAGCATTTTCTAGTAACAATATATGCTTTACATTTATTAATGTTCTAGGATTATGTCTTTTAGTCTAAATGGAAAATAGCCTACACATCTTATAATTCTCTAATAGTATCGAAAGATGTGTGTAATAGTCAACAAGTTTAAATCATCAAAAGTATCTTGTTACCAATGAACTTATCTATTTGTTGTTTTGACTAGATGTGATAACTTGTAGTGTGTAAGTTATAGAGATGATGTGAGAATGACTACAGGGGTCATGTAAGGATACATTAAGATCCACATAAAATTTTCTATCTTCTAGCGAAGCATGTGGGATAGTAGACCTAGCTTGCTATACATTTGATTTTAAGACTTAGGTTGGAGTCCAACTTGCAGATGTAGAAATCTTTATTATAGGTTGACCTGTGTTTATAATTGTAATTGTAAAGAAAATATATGGGACTCTAGGATCTATCTCAAAAAGTAGTAGAATGTAATTTGTGTGTGCTTCATCAAGAAATATCTGGTCAAATGAGAAGTGGGAAATCATAAAGAAATGTAAGTTGCATTCTGAATCATTGTAAGAAAGATCATTTACTATGCTAGAGAATTATGCAGTGATTGATTAGTTCAAGTGAAGTTGAAGATCCTTAATTCATATCATATTTATTATTGAGATTGAAATCCTAGTTACCAATTTATTGCTCAAATATAGGTAGAGGGATTTAATATAATCAATGTGTTGGTGCACACATATAATATAGGGGACTGGTGTCTCTGGTAGGTTGGTGCCTACTACGTGATTAAAAGTGATTCCTTATTGTGTGAGGTTGGATTTGGTTAGTAGATCCAAGAAATTATTCTCATAATGGTTTTTTTGTTTCCCATCTTGCGTTTGCATGTATGTGTTCATGTGTGTTTATAAATTTTTGGTGTGTTATTTAAGTGTAACATCCCAATGACCAACTTAGCCATGGATATTTGTGGGACACCAACATGGTGCACAAATGTCTGAGTGCACTCCAGACCTAACATTCGAGGAACCATCTATGTGAGATGGTAAGGTGTGCTTAGGGAACGCTCATGTAATGTTTCAAAATTTTGCATCATCTTCCTAAAGACAACAAAATCGCATTTTGACAAATAGAAGAATGAAAGTGCATATAGATTAATGTTACATGTGTTCCCTTTGTATCCTTGTACCAATGAAAGCATCAAGGCTCATCCAAAGAGAAATAGAAAACAAAATACACACCAAGTAGCACATCATAGGGATAACAATAAATATAAGCATAACACAAAACAAAAAGGATACCATGCTTGTGATTTGGTCTATAGAAAATTGTTTGTATCCCAATGTTGATCATCATAAAAAGATGGTGAGAAAGATGCTAGAGGGACTATAACAAGTACAATACAAGGGGAGGTGCTCAATCCAATGCCTAATAACCCATTCACAAAGGAAGGATAATCACACATGCTCCGAGAAGTTAGATTCATTGATTGTGCAAAATAAAAGATAAATCCACTGCATTTTTTATTATTTCAACCATGTCTTCTAAATCACTATTTGAATATAGCATAATAGGTGGTAAAATAGATCAAATAGTTTTTTCATGACCATTATCAACCACAAAAGGATAAGAAGTTTTGTGAGGAAGAATACAAGAATCTCATAGGGTCAATTGTGGGGAAGATATTAAGCATTTAATCTTTTGGATATGATGCAAAAGGTAAGACTAATGATTAAGTGACAATGGATTGAGGGTTGGTTTCTTTTCATTTGTAGTTGATTTAATGATAAAATGGACAAAAAAGTTAATCCATTTTAGGCATTACATTACCCATCAATTGATAAAAAAGAGATAAGTTTATAGTTTTGTAGTTGTTTTGATGGAGATTATTAGTGGACTCCATCCTTGCTTTGTAGACCCCTCACCTTCTATTGGATAACAAATGCAAATTACTAGTTGAGAAATTAAAATAATGATTTTTAAAAAAAG
Organism: Thuja plicata; assembly: GCA_018584345.1. Lineage (NCBI taxonomy): Eukaryota > Viridiplantae > Streptophyta > Pinopsida > Cupressales > Cupressaceae > Thuja > Thuja plicata. The sequence continues at coordinate 3,154,488 of MU226797.1, read as the reverse complement.
ATCAAATTATAATTATAATAATTAAAATTTTATTTTTAATTATTATTCCAACATAGTTATGGTTGTGAAATCTTAAAATTGATTATTTTATATTATTAAAGAAGCAAAACAAGGGTGTTGGCCCTATTTAAACATAGGATAAATAAGCCACTTGCAACTGGTTAAGACCATACCACTGACAACAAAGGCCAATATAGACCACTTACAACAAATTAGTAGAACAAAACTAGTAACCCATATCAAGGTTGGGTAGAAATTGATGAAACATAATTGATTGAATGTTTGAAGATGTTAAGTTGATTACTGAAATGCAGAAAGATAATGCAAGACATTAAATTAGTTAATGGATTGTATTGTCATTGATGTTAACTTGATATAATCTGATCGGTTATATACAAAGTGTCAAATACTTTATAGAATCAGAATGATAAATATTATGCTTTCAATAATGCATAATAGATCAGCATTAACTAAGTAACTACAAACACCGACGATCAGTGCACCCCGACGGACAAAGAAACCCGAAAGTAAAAGTCATAGTGATGCCCAAGAAAGAAAACCGACAAGAATTACCGCCGAGTAGAATCACAAGCATTACCAACGAGTAGAACTTCACAGTGATGCCCGACAGACAAACAACCCCAACGGAGATACCCGAGGAGAACTGAAGTGTTGACCAAAGGTATCAAAGAGTTAAACACTGAAAAGAATTGAAGTTCAAAAATGGAAAAATACTTAACTGGAAAGAGCTAAAGATAGAGTTAACTGGTTGTTAACATTGTTTTCATTGACAAGTTAAATCCAAAGATAAGTAAAAGATTTAAATCTATTTTCTCCAGTTGTCATAGAGAAATCTATGGGATAAAACTGAAGTAAAGATTTAAAGAAATATTGGCTAAGATTGCGGATCATGCCAAGAACAAGAAAATCAAGAAGTGAGAAACGGTGATATCATGTCTATAAAAAGAAAATATAATTCATTATGAATCAGGAGAGTGATTAGAGAAAGAGGATGCTGGAGAGAAACTGATGAAGAACAACTTCATACAATCCTGATCAATCAAGCTGAGGAAAGAGCTAAAGATTTTTGCAGACACCGAGAGACAGAGAAGCACAACATCACCGAGCATAAATAAGTGGAACAAAGGTATTGAAAAGATGCACTGATCAGAAAGGTATTATGAGATTACAACAGATCTGAAAATCTACAAGTCTAAAGTTGTATATGTGAACAGATCATTTACTATTTTAGTTTAACCATTGGAACATTAATTCTCTTAACCGAGTAGGACTTAACAATCCTTTCTATATTGAGATACATCCCAAGGAGTATCAAAAAGTTTGATCATGAAGATAGCATGAGATGCTAGATACCATTTGAAAAACTAGGGGTTAGTCATAGAAGGTAGCATAGAGATGCCTGATATCAAGTGACAAACTATTCTATTTAAATCCTCTAACAAGGTCACACCTAACAGTGTGTTTGTAACCTTTAACAGGGTTGGCTCTTCACCGAGCTCACTTCAGAAGAGTAAAATTTTTGGGTTACCAGTCCCAAGTTGTTTTTCCCTTAGTAGGGTTTCCATGCTAAAAAACCATGTGTCAATTTGTTTATGAGTCATTACTTTAGTGTTTTGCATTACACATAACTGATCTAGATTGATCGGTATACACTAAGAAATTTACTGTTTTTCGGTAAATGAAAGACTGCTAATCGGTAAACAGTAAGAATAAGGTTTAATAGTGAACTCCAAGTAGCAGTTATTTGTTAAGATTGTCTGAAGGAAATCATCTTGTAGGACTGAAGATAACTAGAGGCTTAATATTGTGGTACTAATTTTTTGGGTTGATTTAAAGGAATATTTTTGAGGCCACTGATTCACCCCCCCTCTTAGTTATTCTAACAATTGGTATTAGAGCTTGTGTGCTTAGAAAGGGAGTTTAACAACTCAAGAAAAAGATCACAAGATGAACAAACGAGATGTGCCCAAGTTTAATAAAGACAACTTTGCATCATGGCAAAGCAGAATAAGACTCCACCTATCAGGTATTGGTAATGATGTTACTCAACACCTAGATACTGAATATGTGTTGCCTATAAGACCTCACACACTTGATAAATTGAGAGAAAAACATGAGCATAATTGCATGATGATAGAACTTTCTTCCTCACTCTCCGATGTTGAGTTTGAAGATGTCAAAATCTGCACCTCTACAAAGTAAATGTGGGATAAGTTGAAGCTGGTACATGGAGGAGATGCTAATGTACTAAGAGCCAAGGTAGAAAGCCTAAGAGGGAGGTTTGATGACCTAAGGATGAAAGAAGGAAAAAATATCACTCAATATAGATACAAAATCAAAGAGGTAGTCAATGTTATCCGAGGATTTGGAGGTGTACTTAAAGAAGAGACAGTGGTAAGTAAAATCCTAAGAACCTTACTACCTGTATATGCTATTAGAGTATCTGATATACACGAAATGAGAGTAGTTGAAAACAATAATGCTACTCTAGATAGTCTAATTAGGAGACTAATTTCATTTGAGATGAATAACTTTGATAACAGTGTTTTACCATCTATAGAATCTGCATTCAAATCTTCTTTGAAAATAAGTAAGTCAAGTCATAAACACACTATGAGGAATGATAGTGAAAGTGATAGTGATGACCAAGGAATTGATGAGATTGAAGCACTAATGGAAAGAAGATTGCAGAGAGGAAAAGGTAGATACAAAGGTAAATTACCACTTGTATGTTTTAATTGTAAAGAGGTTGGACACTTTGCTGCAAGATGTCCTAACAGAAGTAATGACAGAACATATGAAAATAAGTTTGACCAAGCTGATAACAGAGATTACTGAAGCAACCCACAATCTGACAAAAGAGATACCCAAGACTACAAGGACAAAGGGAACAAAGCTTGTTATCTAGTTGAGAACAGAGCTGATGATACTGCCACCGAATCTGATGAAGACATTGAGATGGTATTTGTAGCCATGAAGGATGATTTAGATGAAGAAGAGGAAAGGTATGTAGAGACTACACTCATATCTAAGGTTAGAAAGAATGATGTCTATATTATAGATAGTGGCTGCACTCACCACATGACCGGTGATAATCAAAAGTTTGAAACTTTTGAATATTATAATGGTGGATCAGTAAGAATGGGTAATGACACACCTTGTCCATTTGAAGGTAAAGGAACCATAACGTTGATTATCCTGATCAAATGTGAAAATGCTTACTGGGTAAAAGGAATTAATTATAATCTATTGAGTGTTTCACAGTTGAATAACATAGGTCACCAAGTATAATTTGAGAATAAGAAGGCAAAGATCTTCAATGAATCAAGAAGGTTGATCAGAACTGGTGAACAGACAAAGGGTAACCTTTTCTATCTTGATGACATTAAAACCACTTGTTTAATGGCTAGAAATGAAGACATATGGTTGTGTCATAAGAGACTATGCCATGTGAAATTTGACAACATGATAAAGATAAGGAATAAAAGAAGAGTAAGAGGCTTACCGAGCATGTCAAAGCCCAAGCATATCATGTGCAAGAATTATAAAAAAGGTAAGATGACAAAGTCTAGTTTCAAGAGTAAAGCCCATACATCTAATGTAATTCTAGAATTAGTCCATACTGGTCTATGTGGACCCATGAGGAAAAATAATTACTATGGTGATAGGTATTTCATTCTCTTTGTAGATGATTATTCTAGAATGATGACAGTTATGTTCTTAAAAGATAAATCAGAAGCATTCAAGATTTTTAAATGGTATAAGGCTATGGTAGAAAAAAAAAAGTGGTAAGGAATTGAAATGCTTAAGATCAGATAGAGGAGGGGAATTTATTTCAGATGAATTCACTAACTATTTCAATGAGCATGGAATTAAAAGACAGGTTTCTGCACCAAGAACACCACAACAAAATGGAATTGTTGAAAGAATAAATAGATCTATTATTGATTGTGCAAGAACACTGATGATTAAGAAAAGAATCACTCAAACTTTCTAGAGGGAAGTTGTCAGTGTTTTTGTCTACACATTGAACATAGTACAATTGAAGGACACAAAGAAGACACCCTATGAGGTTTGGTATGGTTACACACCCAATGTAAGTTACTTTGGAATCTTTGGTAGTCAATTTTATATTTTGAAAGATTAAATAAATGGAAATCTTGGCTCCAAAAGTGATGAAGGTATCTTTCTAGGGTATTCCACCAAAAGAAAGGCTTATAAATGTCTTAACAAGTCCTATAACAAGATCATTGAAAGTGCAAATGTAAGAATAGATGAATTTCCATAGAAGAATGATAAGGAAAGAAAAAAGGAACCAAAAGACCACAAAAATTTTGTTTACACTAAAGAACCTAAAACTCTACCCAAGAAATAGTGTATCACTCTTGAGCAACAGTGTATTGCTCTTGAGAAACAAAAAATTGCACCCGACCATCAGGCTGCAATTATCAAAAATCAAGAAAATCCTCAAGATGATGTTTCGAGTGATGGAGATCAGAACAAAGGTCAAGATGATGATCAGAATGGTGGACAAAGAGATGAACCAAAACTTGCCAAGTATGTCAAAAGACATCATCCACAGAATCAGATCATAGGAGACAAGAAGGATGGAATGAGAACAAGAAGTAAGTCACTAAACACTAGATGTTTACTTTGTGATTTTGAGCCTAAATTTGTTAATACTACACTTGAAAATGAAGAATGGGCCAGTGCTATGAATGAATAAATAGAACAGATTGAGAAGAACAATATATGGACACTAGTACCAAGACTTGATGACAAGAATGTCATCGGTACCAAATGGATATTCAGAAATAAGCTGAATGAGAATAGAGAAGTCACAAGGAATAAAGCAAGATTAGTATGCAAGGGGTATGCACAAGAAGAAGGTATTGATTATGGTGAAACCTTTGCACCCATTTCCACACTAGAAGGAGTTAGAATCTTAGTTTATTATGCTTCATTCAAAGGATTCAAGGTATACCAGATGGATGTCAAATTGGCATTCCTAAATGGAATACTAGAAGAAGAGATATACATTGAACAACCAGAAGGGTTTGTTGATCCAGATAAGAGAAACATGGTATGTAGACTACATAAAGCCTTGTATGGATTGAAACAAGCACCTAGAGCCTAGTATGAAAGACTTCACTCCCATCTCATAAGCATTGAATTTGTAAGAACAAGTGAAAATATCAATCTGTACTTAAAAGAAGATACCGATGGTAATATTCTGATTGCTGAAACATTTGTTGATGATATCATATTTAGGGGAAATGAAATGTTATGTAAATCCTTTGCTAATTAAATGAGCAGAGAGTTTGAAATGTCTATGTTTGAGGAGATCAAATTCTTTCTTGGTCTACAGATTCTTCAACAAGATATAGGCATATATATCACTTAGTCCAAATACATCAAGGAAATGCTAAAGATATTCAAGATGGAAGATTCCAAACCAGTTGGAACACCTATGACAACCGGATGTAAGCTGACAAAGGAAGACAAATCAAATGAGGTAAATCATACCTGTATAGAACAGTGATTGGAAAACTAATATATGTTGTTCATACCAGACCAGATATAGCACATGCAGTTGGAATAGTTGCAAGATTATCTGGTAATCCCAAAGAATCACATATGACTGCTGTCAGGAGAATTCTGAGATATCTAAAGAACACCAAGGACTATGGCTTATGGTATAAAAGAGAAGGAAAATTTGAGCTTCAAGTCTATACAGATGTTGATTGGGCTAGAAACATAGATGAGCGAAAGAGCACAACTGGAGGAGCATTTTTCATGGGTGACAAACATGTCACGTGGATCAGCAAGAAGGAAGGATGCATTTCACAGTCAACTGCAGAAGTAGAATATGTGGTTGTTGCTAAAAATTTCTCTAATATTGCATGGATCAAAAAATTACTAGAAGGTATGAATATGAAGATTCTTGAACCAGTGATTATCTATTGTGATAATACCAGTGCAATAAACATATCAAAGAATCCAGTCTTGAATGCTAAGATTAAGCATATTGCTATCAAGTATCACTACTTAAGAGAAAAAGTGCAAGCAAAAGAAGCGATACTAGAATATGATCAATCAAAGGAACAATTAGTTGATATATTTACAAAGCCATTACCAAAAGATACATTTGAGTACCTGAGAAAGAGAGTAGGGGTCCAACCCTTCTCTATTGGTCAGTAAGCTGACTAGGAGATTGCATAAGCCTATACACAACTCAGAAGATCATTCATGTTGATGCAAGCACAACAATGGACAACAAAGATACATCTATACATAGCAAGGTACATATCTACACCAAACACTAGAGTCACTGTATTGCTAATGGATAGGGAAATTCAAGGAGTATATTATAAAAAGGATGGAAGAATTGTTTGGCATTGTTGTCAAAGGGAGAGATTATATCATTATCCATTCATTATCCATGGAGAGAAGTTCCTAAGAACTTAAAGGGAGAGTTAATCATTATCCAAAGGGAGAGGTTACATATGAAATATCCACCAAAGGGAGAGGTTACATATGAAATATCCATCAAAGGGAGAGAAGTAACATGAGGGAGAGAATACATACTAAGGGAGAGATTATTGTCAAAGGAAAAAGAGATGATCAAGGAGAGGAACAGTCAAGGCAGAGCACATATCAGAAAAAATTAGAAGCTGAAACATCTATCCAGTAAAGGGATTAAAGATTACAGAAGACACTCTACAAGAAACAAATCTAAGCTATATGAGCTTATCGAGAGCTAGACATTTGTATTATTTATATAACAAAAGATATGGGAGAGATTGATAAATGCACTTGATATATTTCATATTGTATTGGTAATAATATAGTGTGTTGCCATCAATGCCAAAGGGAGAGATTGATGAACCATAACTGATTGAATGTTTGAAGATGTTAAATTGATCACCGAAATGCAGAAAGATAATGCAAGACATTAAATCAGTAAATGGATTGTATTGTCATTGATGTCAACTTGATATAATGTGATATGTTATATACAAAGTGTCAAAGACTTCAGAGAATCAGAATGATAAAGATTATTCTTTCAGTAATGCATAATAGATCAACATTCACTAAGTGACTACAAACACCGACGAGCAGTGCACCCTGACGGATAGAGAAACCCGAAAGTAAAAGGCATAGTGATTCCCGAGCAAGAAAACTGACAAGCATTACCAACGAGCAGAACTTCATTGTGATGCCCGATGGACAGACAACCCTGACGGAGATACCCGAGGAGAACTGAAGTGTTGACCGAAGGTATCAAAGAGTTAAACACTGAAAAGAACTAAAGTTCAAAAATGAAAAAAATACTTAGCTGGAAAGAGATAAAGATAGAGTTAACTGGCTGTTAACATTGTTTTCATTGACAAGTTAAAGCCAGAGATAAGTAAAAGATTTAAAGTTGCTTTATCCAGTTGTGATGGAGAAATCTATGGGATAAAACTGAAGTAAAGCTTTAAAGCAAGATTGGCTAAGATTGTGGATCACACCAAGAACAAGAAAATCAAGAAGTGAGAAACGGTGATATCATGTCTATAAAGGGACAATGTAATTCATTATGAATTATGGGAGTGATTAGAGAAAGAGGATGCTGGAGAGAAACTGATGGAGAACAACTTCATATAGTCCTGATCAATCAAGCTAAGGAAAGAGTTAAAGATTTTTGCGAAAACTGAGCAACAGAGAAGCACAACATCACCGAGTAGAAAAAAGTGGAGCAAAGGTATTGAAAAGATACATTGATCAAAAGGGTATTATGAGCTTACAATAGATCTAAAAATCTACAATTCTATAGTTGTATATCTGAATAGATCATTTATTGTTTCTGTTTAACCATTGGATCAGAAAGTCTCTTAACCGAGCAGGACTTAACAATCCTTTCTATATTGAGATACATCCCAAGGAGTATCAAAAAGTTTGATCATGAAGATAGCATGAGATGTCAGATACCATTTGACAAACCATGGTTTAGTCATAGAAGGTAGCATAGAGATGCCCGATATCAAGTGACAAACTATTCTATTTAAATCCTCTAATAAGGTCACACCTAATATTGTATTTGTAACCTTTAACAGGGTTGGCTCTTCACTGAGCTCACTTCAGAAGAGTGAAAAATTTGGGTTATTGGTCCCAAGTGGTTTTTCCCTTAATAGGGTTTCCATGTTAAAAATCCATGTGTCAATGTGTTTATGAGTCATTACTTTAGTGTTTTTCATTGCACATAACTAATCTGAATTGATCAGTATACACTAAGCACTTTACTATTTTTTGATAAATGAAAGACTACTAATCGGTAAACAGTAAGAATAAGGTTTAACATTGAACTCCGAGCAGTAATTATTTGTTAAGATTGTTTGAAGGAGTTCATCTTGTAGGACTGAAGATAGCTAGAGGCTTAATATTGTGGTACTAAGTTTTTGGGTTGATTTAAAGGAATATTTTTAGGCCACTGATTCACCCCCCTCTCAGTTACTCTAACAGAAATTTCACTCACAACTTGGAGAAGAGTTTGGGAAGAGGAGGAAGAACGATCTTTCCTATGTCAACAAACAAAAGTCTGGGAAATAATATCATTAGAAGCACCATCACAAGGTGGGAAAGTGGGTAAATCCCCTTATTGAGACTATCAGAACAAGGATTGAATTGTTGATGAGGTAGCACATCATCCACCAAAGGTTGTTAATGAGAGATTCAACCTTTTATTATCATTGGAAAATCATTTACAACATATCGACAACATGCATTCTTACATGCCAGTCATACATGCCAAGCGCATAGGCTTGATTACATACAAAAAACCAAATCCATACTAGATGTTAATATTCTACTAAGATACTAATACTCCACTCTCTTTACCCCCCTCTTTAAAGACCCTAAGTCTACAAATATATACAAGACCGCGAGCCACAAGTCAACTAGAAAATATCACATCCTCCAAGAAGAAGAAAACATGTTACAACAAATAGGCCAAGACCCAAATAATCTTGAACAACCTCTAATGAAAGCTTTAAGAAATGTGATCATACAATAATGTCGGCCTCAACCATAATAATGAGCTGACATGATCATGCATGAAGATTCCCACCGGAAGATCGGGAAACCAATCAGAAACACAACAATCAACTGGAAAATGAAGAACATAATAGGACCAAACCAATCTTAAGACATCTTCTCAAAGACAGAATGAAACAAGATGTGATCTTAGATAAATTTTCTCCAAGTTGTCTAGAAGAAACGCAAAATATCGCATAATATAAAGAGCCAACTAGAGTGACTGCCACCTAAAACACCAAAACTGCCCAACTAGAATAGAACAACAAGCAAACTAAAAATAAATCTTTTTGATTGATGCAAGATTGCCAAGATCCCAAGATGCTCCTACATCAAACACTTGTGGTTAATAAAAAGCGATCCTCTCACTTTGCATTTGTAGAAGAAATCCACAACTGAACAAAAGATTGCATTTCACCCTTAGGCTTACCAACCCTCATGGTGAAGAATATGAACCTGCACACATAAACTCTCTTATCTGATCTCCACATCCTCTGCGCTGAAACTAACTAACCAAAAAATCCACAGGAAGAACCAAATCGATCATCCATAGAACTAAACTCAAGATCTGCACTCTTCTTTACAAACCCACTTATTAACCCCAAACCACCCATTCTCATCACATGTTTGAATTCATTTTATCATTATTCCATGAACAACTAGGAAATCTTGAACTTCACTGAATCCACCACCTTTATCCATCAACCATTCATCCATATTCATCACCATCAACAACTTTGTCCTGAAATTAGTCTTCATCTTCACTCTTAACACATCCATCCTTCATGCTCAAATGCTCATCTTTGTCAAGGAAATATAGTCCCTCTTTTGACACCTGCACTACAACGCAAGTAACAACCCTCCTCTTTCACACATTAAAACTAGTTAGTACCAATACTAATCAAAGAGCACTATCACATCCTCTAGGCAATCTCTACAAAAAATCATCACTCAAGTGAAACAAGTCAGTCTGCAACTCTTCATCAACATCATGCACATAATAAGAAATAAGAGTCTTATCACAAGCCCTCCCATGATCACTAAATACAATCTCATCAATAGTAACACCCATACTACAAAAAACCATCAGACTTAACACCTATCCAAACAAGGTTATCAGATACAGCCAAAGGAATCTCAATTCCAACTTCAGTAACTTCAGTATCAACAATATCATTATCATCCTCAATTGATGACATGTAACTGATTGAATGTTTGAAGATGTTAAGTTGATCATTGAAATGCAGAAGGATAATGCAAGACATTAAATCAGTTAATGGATTGTATTGTGATTGGTGTAAACTTGATATAATCTAATCGGTTATAATCAAAGTGTCAAAGACTTTAGAGAATCAAAGAGATAAAGATTATTTTTTCAGTAATGCATAAAAGACAAGCATTCATAATATGACTTCAAATACCAATGGTTAGTGAACACCGATGGACAGAGATCACCGAAAGTCAAGTCATAGTGATGACCGAGCAATAACATCGACGAGCATTACCGACGAGCATAATCACAAGCATAAACAACGGCCAGAAACATAGTGTAAACTGATGGAGAAGCCCGAGGAGAACTGGAGTGTTGACCGAAGCTATCAAAGAGTTAAACACCAAAATTAACTTGAGTTCAGAAATGACAAAATATCTAGCTGATAGAGCTAAATATAGACTTAAGTGGTAGTTATCTTTATTTTCAATGATAAGATAAAGCCAGAGATAAGTAATGGATTTAAAGTTGTTTTGTCCAGTTGGCAAGAAGATCTCAGTGAGATAAAACATGAGTTTTTCTTTAAATCTAATTGGTAAGAATTGTGGATCATGCCAAGATCAAGAAAATCAAGAACCTAACAACGGTGATATCATGTCTATAAAGAGAAAACTCAATTCATTATGAATTGGTGTGGTGGGTGAATGAATGAAAGGAGGATGCTAAAGAGAAACTGATGAAGAGAAACTTCATACAGTCTTGATCAACAAGCTGAGGAAAGAGCTAAATTTTTCTACAGACACCGAGCAATAGAGCACAACATCACTGAGTAGAATCAAAGTGGAGCAAAGGTATAAATCGAGATATATTGATCAAAATAGTTTTATGAGATTATAAATAGATCTGAAAATCTGCAAGTATAAGTTGTATATGTGAACAGATCATACTATTTTAGTTTAACCATTGATTAAAAATGTCTCTTAACTGAGCGGGATTTAAAGATCCTTTCTATATTGAGATACATCCCAAGGAGTATCAAAAATTTTGATCACAAAGATAGCATGAGATGCCTAATACCTATTGACACACCAAGTGAGTGTTTGATCAAGGAAGGTAGCATAGAGATGCCCGATATCAAGTGATAGACTAAACTTTTAAATCCTCTAACAAGGTCACACCTAACAGTGTGTTTTTAACCTTTAACAGGGTTGGCTCTTCATCAATCTCACTTCAGAAGAGTGAAAATTTTGGGTTACCAATCCCAAGTGGTTTTTCCCTTAACAAGGTTTCCATGTTAAAAATCTATGTGTCAATGTGTTTATGAGTCATTACTTTAGTGTTTTGCATTACACATAACTTAATTGGATTGATCGGTATACTCTAGATAATTTACTATCTTTTGGTAAATTAATAGACTACTATTCGGTAAACATATAGTAGAAGGTTTTACAAAGCATTCCGAGCAGTAGTAATTTGATAAAAGTATTTGGAGACATTCATCTTATAGGACTAAAGATAACTAGAGGCTTAATATTACGGTACTAAGTTTTTGGGTTGTTTATTGGAATATAATTGAGGTGATTGATTCACCCCCACTCTCTGTTATTACTAACAATTGGTATCAGATCTTGTGTGCTTAGAAAGGGAGTTTAACAACTCAAGCAAAAGATCACAAGATGAACAGATGAGATGTGTCCAAGTTGAATAAAGACAACTTTGCATCATGGCAAAAAATAATAAGACTCCACCTATTAGGTATTGGAAATGATATCGTTCAATAATTAGATATTGAATATGTGTTGCCTATGGGACCTCACACTCTTGACCAATTAAGAGTAAAGCATGAACATAACTGCATGATGATATAACTTGCATCATCACTCTCCGATGCTGAGTTTGAAGATGTCAAAACCTGCACCTCTGCAAAGAAAATGTGGGATAAGTTGAAGCTTGTACATGGAAGAGATGCCAATGTACTAAGAGCAAAGGAAGAAAGCCTAAGAGGGAGGTTTGATGACCTAAGGATGAAAGAAGGAGAAAACATTACTTAGTATAGCTGCAGAATCAAAGAGGTAGTAAATGCTATCCGAGGAGTTGGAAGTGTACTTGAATAAGAGATAGTGGTAAGCAAAATATTAAGAACCTTACTGCCTAGATATACTATTAGAGTTTCTTCAATTCAAGAAATGAGAGCAGTTGCAAACAATATAGTTACTCTAGATAGTCTGATTGGTAGACTAATTTTATTTGAGATGAACTTTTATAATAGTGTCTTACCATCTATAGAATCTGCATTCAAATCTTCTTTAAAGATAAATAACTCAAGTCAGAAATGTTGTTAGAAATGATAGTGACAGTGATAATGAGGATCAAGGACTTGATGAAATTGAAGCACTAATGGAAAGAAGATTGCAGAGAGGCAAAGGTAGATACAAAGGTAAATTACCACTTGTATGTTTCAATTGTAAAGAGGTTGGACACTTTGTTGCAAGATGACCAAACCGAAGAAAAGATGATAGAGAAAATGATAGATCATATGAGAAGTTTGATAAAGGTGATAATAGAGATTACCAAAGCAACTGAAAAACTAACAAGAGAGATACCTGAGACTATAAGGACAAAGGGAAGAAATCTTGTTACCTAGCTAAGAACAAAGCTTATGACACTGACACCGAATTAGAAGAAGACATCGAGATGGTATTTGTAGCCATGAAGGATGATTAAGATGAAGATGAAGAAAGGTATGTAGAAACTACACTCATATCTAAAGTTAGTAAAAATGGTGTCTAGATCATAGCTAGTGGCTACACTCACCATATGACTGGTGACAAACACAAGTTTGAAACTTTTGAATACTATAATGGTGGTTCAGTGAGAATTGGAAATGATACACCTTGTCTAGTTGAAGGTAAAGGAACCATAATGTTGAATAACCTGATAAAATGTAAAAATGCCTACTAGGTCAAAGGACTGAATTATAATTTGTTAAGTGTTTCACAATTGAACAATTCAGGTCACATAGTAGCATTTGAAAATAAGAAGGCAAAGATCTACAATGAATCATGAAGATTGATTGGTATCGGTGAGCAGACAAAAGGTAACCTTTTCTATCTTGATGACACTAACACCACATGTTTAATGACTAGAAACAAAGACATATGGTTATGGCACAAAAGATTGTGTCATGTGAACTTTGACAACATGATAAAGATAAGCAACAAAAGGAACGTCAGAGGCTTACCGAGCATTACTAAGCCCGAGCATATCATGTGCAAGAATTGTCAAAAAGGCAAGATGACAAAGTCTAGTTTCAAGAGAAAAACCCATACATCTACTAAAATTCTAGAATTAGTCCATACAGATCTATGTGGACCCATGAGGACAAAGAGCTACTATGGAGATAGGTATTTTATTCTCTTTGTTGATGATTTTTCTAGAATGATGATAGTCATGATTTTAAAAGATAAATCAGAAGCATTCAAGATGTTTAAATGGTATAAAGCAATGGTAGAAAAAAAAAGTAAAAAGAAATTGAAATGATTAAGTTCAGATAGAGGAGGGGAATTTACTTCAGAAGAATTCACTGACTACTACAATGAGCATGGAATTAAAAGACAAGTTTCTGCATCGAGAACACCATAGAAAAATGGAATTGCTAAAAGGAGAAATAGATCAATTGTTGACTATGCAAGAACATTGATGATTGAGAAAAGCATCACTCAAAATTTCTAGAGGGAAGTTGTCAGTACTGCTATCTACACACTAAACAGAGTACAATTGAAGAAGGACACAAAGAAGACACCCTATGAGCTTTGGTATGGTTATACACCCAATGTAAGTTACTTCAGAATCTTTGGTAGTCAATGTTATATATTCAAGGATGATAGAAATGGAAAAATTGACTGAAAAAGTGAAGAAGGTATCTTCCTAGGGTATTCAACCAAAAGAAAGGCTTATAAATGTCTTAACAAGTCATCTAACAAAATCATTGAAAGTGCAAATGTGAAAATAGATGAATTTGTAGAAAAGAATGATAAAGAAAGAAAAAAGAAACCAAAGGACTACAATAGGTTTGTTTACACAGAACCTGACACTCTACCCGAGCAACAGTGTGTCACTCCCAAGCATCAGAACATTGCACCCGAGCATTAGGCTACAATTACCGACAATCAGGATAATCCTCATGATGATGTTCCTAACAATGGAGATGAGAACGAAGATGAAGAAGATGATAAGAATGATGAGCATAAAGCTGAACTGAAACTTGCAAAGTATGTCAGAAGACATCATCCACATAACCAAATCATAGGAGACAAAAGGCTGGAACAAGAACAAGAACTAAGTCACTTAACACCAAATGTTTACTTTGTGATTTTGAGCCTAAATCTGTTAATAATTCACTTGAGAATGAAGAATGGGTCAGTGTTATGACTGAAGAAATATAACAGATTGAGAAGAACAATACATGGACACTAGTACCGAGACCATATGACAAGAATATCATCGGTACCAAATGGATATTTAGAAACAAGCTCAATGAGAATGGAGAAGTCACTAGAAACAAAGCAAGATTAGTATGCAAGGGATATGCACAAGAAGAAGGTATTGATTATGGAGAAACCTTTGC